>PVKC010019710.1:0-18957 GCA_004027635.1 Crocidura indochinensis
TTTACTAACATATTCCATATTTCTATTTTAAATTCCTTATCCAAGAGGTTAAGCGGATGATTGTGATTTTTAGGGTCGTCCAAGCCATCATCTTCATTCTCAGTGCCTAGTGTTTGCCTACGAGCTTTCCGCATTGTTGCTCTAGTAGTGTGGTTTTTCCTGCGTGTTGTGATGGGGTTTATTGGTTAGAAAGAGTGCGTGGCCGCGAAGCAAAGCGGAGCCGCGCTCTTATGGGGCGCCCGGAAATCAGCGCTATAGCTGGTTTTCAGTCTAATGGAATGTTCCTGGGTATTTCAGCCCTAGGATGGACTTCTGGGAGAGCGAGTCTTTTTTGGGGACCAGTTTGGTCCACTGCCACGAAATCCCGAACAGCAAAGGACAAAGAAACACAAAGAAAAGACAAGAGTCACAGTTCTTAGGAGTTGGCCCTACTGGGCAAGCGTGGATGCGGAGAGAAGGTATAGGTTTAACTTCCCTCTTCTCCTCAGCAATGAAGATAGCATCTTTTAATCTAATCAAAGATTATTTTATGATTATAAAATTATAACAGAAAATCTGTATAAGTTAATGACAGATTAATACCTAATTGAGAAAAAGAAAAGTATTTGGGTAAGCAAATAGTGTCTTTAGAGGATTAAAAGGATACATAAAATAAAATAGCATACCTACACAAATACACACACACACACACACACAAACTCAATAAGAATATTTGGGGTTTTATTGTTAGTTTGCTTGCTTTGGTTTTTGAGTCACACCACTGATGCTCAGGATTACTTCTAGCTCAGCACTTAGAAGTCAGTCCTGGGAGGCTCAGGGAGTCACATGGGATGCTGGGATTTAAACCAGGGTCTGTCCTGTGTTGGCCATGTGCAAGGCAAGCTCCCTACCGCTGTGCTATTGCTACTGTCCCCAGTTGTTTAAAGTAGCAATAACATTGTCAACCTGTGCCTTTTTTAAAAAAAAAAGTTCTCCTGAAAATGATTAACCATTGTAGAAAAAAGAATGTGCCCCAGAGACATTACTGATCCAATTCCTATTCCTTCTGAACAGTTTAGTGGAAAAGCAGTTTCACCATTTCAAATTTTTGCAGTTATATCTATGTCCAGCAGACTATTTCCAAACAAGTTCTAAGATTTGAAACAAGATTTTTTGAACATAACTCATTTTACTTGCAGCAAAATTTCAATATAATTTGACGAAATTCTAATAAAACATGAATAAGTTTCTAATCTTTTAATACTCTTCTGATTTATCTGAAACTTATATTCAAAGATTATGTCTACACTTAGTGATAGAGTGATAATAGAGTGATCCCTTTACCTCTTAAATCTAAATCGAAATAACAGAATATGAACAAATGCAAACTGGGATTTTCTTTTATTTGTTTATATTAATGAAGTAATATTATAGATATCCCATACTACAAATACTAAATATCTATACCAATAAAATCTGCACATACAGTTAAGAATCATATAGATGCTATTGTTTACGGACAAAACTGTGGACTATAAATTACCATATTTAAACAATTCATAGCATTAATTGAAGTTACTTTCTCATGCCTTAGTCGTAAAGGCAACTAGTTAAATATGGTGGTTAAATAAAATCTGTATTAAATGCATGAGCTCATTTAGACATCCCAAGTGTCCCAGATTATAACAGGTCTTGAGTCAATGCATCATGCATCATCTTTTGTTATTCAAGACTAATGCTACATTATTGTAATTCACAAGTGACAGGGTTTAAAGTCTATCGGATGAGTACCAGGAACAGAATATCTTTCAAATTTAGCAGAATATGAGTATTTTTTACATTTCTTTGACTAGAATATGATATACATATTCAAATAAAGAACCTCAAAAATAAT
Source organism: Crocidura indochinensis (assembly GCA_004027635.1). Taxonomy (NCBI): domain Eukaryota; kingdom Metazoa; phylum Chordata; class Mammalia; order Eulipotyphla; family Soricidae; genus Crocidura; species Crocidura indochinensis. The sequence continues at coordinate 1,874 of PVKC010019710.1, forward strand.
TTATTAAAATTCTAATATGGCATCAAACATGTTTTTTATATAATCTATTACCAATGTATAGTTGTAATTGATTATAGCTTAAGAAATGTCTCCCTTCTTGAGTGCTCTTATTATGCTTATCAATGGGAAAATATTGAAATAAAATATCTCTGGTTGAGAAATAAAGCACATGATGTGCAATATATAGGAAAAATATACTGACAACAGGCATTAAGACATGTGACCTTTCTCAGATATCCCAATGGTATCCGAAAGAAATAATAGCTATGTCTATAAAATTAATACCATACTTTTAATAAAATAATATTCTTAAAAACCCTATAAAATGTCTAAGCTCTCACACAGTAGTCTTTATAATTCCAGCATTATTTAGTTGCAATTTAGATTTAATATCGTACAAATTTAGCATGCAAAATATAGTGATTAGTTACATCCATAGGTGGTGAAATATGACTACAAGATGATAATTAACATCTCAATTACAGGATACATTTACTTATTGTATGGTAAGTACATTTCAGGTTTCACATTCTTTTCCATTTCAAATAAAGTGCTGTAAATATAGGCCTTCTATTATGCACTCAGAAATCATTCATCTGAGTGATTGTATGCTTTGACAACTATTTTTCTGCAATATTTCTTAGACAAATTGTTTTTATTTCATCTAAATATTTAGCTACAATTAGAAATGTTTAGATATCTATTTATTATTATTTATTCTTGTTTGTTTTTTAGAGCATGCCCAGTGCTTTACAGGAGATATTTCTGGTTCTGTGTTCAGAAATGACTCATCTCAGGCTCAGGGGTATCTATATGGGATACTTTATATTGGACCCAGGTTGGCTGCATGCAATGCAAGCACCCTCTACTCTATCCTTAAAATTGTTAGATTTTTGTTTGTTTATTCTACTTTAGCTAGTTGTCCTTGTTATTGTTGAGGGTCTGCACTCAAAAGTTACTTCTGGCAGGCTCAGAGGTCTATATAGGATCCTATATCAAACCTGGGTCAACTGCATGCAAGGCAAATGCCCTCCTGCTGTGCCCTCACTATTATAATTATTTGTAATGAAACTTCATATACTTTATTCATAGCAACATGACAATTAATATAGATCCAATAGTTTGTAAGGATTCTTTATTTCCATTCTTTCCTAATTTTTCTATTTCTTATCTTTTGATAACTTTCAAATACATATGAGGGTATATAGACCATTGCAGTTTAGACTTGAATTTTTTTTTTTTTTTGGTTTTTGGGCCACACCTGGCGTTGCTCAGGGGTTACTCCTGGCTGTATGCTCAGATATAGTAGCTCCTGGTAGGTACGGGCGACCATATGGGACACCGGGATTCAAACCAACCACCTTTGGTCCTGGATCGGCTGCTTGCAAGGCAACCGCCGCTGTGCTATCTCTCCGGGCCCTAGAATTGAAATTTCAATGATGATCAGTAGTTTATTACTTTTCATGTACCTGTTGATCATTTCAAAGTCTTTTTTCATAAAAAGAAAATATAGGTTATCTGTTTATCTTAAATAAAATTATATTTTGTTTTGTTATTAACTTGTATTAAGTTGATAATAATTTATAACATTATACAGTAGATAATCATAGTTTAAAATTTTAATATTTAAACAATTATGTAATCTACACTGCTGAATGTTAATTTATTATCAAAATAAATGTTGTGGGAATAGTTTGTTCTTTCATAAACATGATTTTTAAATTTTACTTTGTCATGTGCCCTTTGACCATTTAATTTCTTCTTTGCAGAAATGTCTGTCCCCCCATTTTTATGGGAGTAGATGTTTATTTCTTGCTAAATTCTACCAGTACTTTGTATAGCTTAGATATGACCCCCCTATCAGATGGGGTTGGGTGAACAGATTCTCCCATTTTATGGGTGATCTTTCACAGTCACCATTTCCTTTGAGATAAAGAAGCTTTTCAGTTTAATGTAGTTCCATTTTCTTATCTTTGCTTCTACTTTCTTGTCAAATGGTGTTTCTTCCTTGAAGATGTCCTTAGTTTCAATATTGTTGGGTGTTATGCCTACATTTTCCTAAAGTACCTATGGTTTCAGGTCTGATTTTGAAGCATTTAATCCTTTTAGATTTGCCTCTGTGCATGGTATTAAAAATCTCGATTACACTTTCCAGAAACACTTGTTGAAGAGGCTTTCTTTGCTCCACTTTGTATTTCTTGTCCCTGTATCAAAGATTAATTGATCATAAACTTGCTGGTGAGTCTCAGAATTATCATATCTGTTCTTTATTCCTGTTTTAATGACTACTGATTTATCATACAATTTGAACTTGGGGAAAGAGATTCCTCCCGCTCTTCTTTTGTTAGAACAATGCTTAGAAGCATTGTTTTAGCTAATCATAACATTTATAGTTTTATATGAATCTCAGAAGTCTTTGATCTACCTATTTGAAAATTATCGGGGCCCGGGAGATAGCATGGAGGTAAGGCATTTGCCTTTCATGCAAAAGGTCATCGGTTCGAATCCCGGTGCCCCATATGGTCCCCCGTGCCTGCCAGGAGCAATTTCTGAGCATGGAGCCAGGAGTAACCCCTGAGCGCTGCCGGGTGTGAGACCCAAAAAAACCAAAAAAAAAAAAAAATAGAAAATTATCATGCATATTCTTTTAAGGGCTACATTAAATCTGTACAATGCTTTAGAATTTTCTGTCATATTAATGATGTTAATCCTCCCAATCTATAAGCCTTGTGTCCTCTTTTATTTGTTGAAGCAGTGTTTTTATTTCCCATTGAGTAAAATATCTGTGATGGGCTCTGCTTTGTATTGAGAAAAGTTTCCTAAATTTCCATTTTAAGATTTTATTTATTTATTTATTTATTTATTTTGGTTATTAGGCTACACCCGGTGATTCTCAGGGTTTACTCCTCGCTACGAGCTCAGAAATCACTCCTGACTTGGGGGACCACATAGGATGCTGGAGATGAAAGCCAGGTCCATCCTGGGTCAGCCACATACAAGGCAATGCCCTTCACTAAGTTATCATGCTGGCCCCAATCTTAAGATTTTATTTTAATTTAATTTAACTTTAATTATGAATGGGCACTGGATATTTTCAAATGCTTTAAAGATTTTCAACAAAGTAATAGCAAATAGAATACAACATCTCATCAAGAAGGATGACCATGACCAAGTAGAATGACCAAGTAGAATTTATTCTAGAGATGCAAAGAGGTTAATATATGCAATTTAATCAATATAACATACTGTTAAAAAGAGAAAGCAAAAGTCATATGATCATATCAATAGTTGTTGATACAATTGTTCCCCTTACAGTGCTTTATCACTACAGGAGCAATAACCATGCTCTGTTATTGAACTAAGTAGTGCAGACAAAAATTAAATTAATTTAAAAGCATTCAATTAGTACTTTGACTGCATTATTTTTTTCTCATTTTGACATAATACATCATTAGACTTTCTTTATCCTATAGCCTTGGTGACATGTAATAAGCTTCCTATTGAAGTAAGAGACATTATTACTGGATATACTTTCATACTTCACTAAAATGGTTGTATCATTCTTGTGAGTTACATTCCTTAGTTATGTGGATACTAATTCAGGGGGATTATTCTAAATCAACTCTAAAACAACTCTAAAATGTCATACTATATTGTTATTGTTATTAGTTTTGAATAGATGATTTTCTAACATTATTTTACTGATAACATACTATTTAAAGTTAGTGTCTTTAACTTATTATATTGTATTATGGAATTTAACATAGAATATAAAAACCAAGGGGCTGAAGAAATAACACAGTAGGGCATTTGCCCCCGTGCCCCATATGGTCCCCCAGGCCAGGGGCGACTTCTGAGCGCATAGCCAGGAGTAACCCCTGAGCGTCACTGGGTGTGGCCCAAAAACCAAAAAAAAAAAAAAAAAAACATAGTTCATCAAAATTTATATTCCCCAAATTAACACTGTTTTTTATCTCTCATGATTTCTAGCATAGATAATACAAAACTTCATTTATGTCATACATTTGAATATGATTTGCATTATTATTCATAATTAATATACTTGTCATATAGACATTAACAAAACGTGGTAGTGATTGATTTTCATAAGAATTCATGCATCAGGGGCCGGAGAGGTGGCACTAGAGGTAAGGCGTCTGCCTTGAAAGTGCTAGCCTAGGATATACCGTGGTTCTATCTGTCCCATATGGTCCCCCCAAGCCAGGGGCGATTTCTGCGAGCATAGCCAGGAGTAACCCCTTAGCGTCAAACGGTGTGCCCCCTCCAAAAATAGAATTCACGCATCAAATTTTTCTGTTTTTCAAAATAAAATTTATACCATAGGAACCATTGTCTAGAGCCCCCTACACATTCATCTTCACTTTGGTCATTTAATGACAAATGATGGGGGAAGTTTTTTGTTTTTTTTTTTTTGTGGTATCTTAATTTGCAAAGTTCTCATAGTTAAATTTTTGCCATACAATTTTTCAACATCAATCACATCACTAATGTCAACTTTCTTTCACAATGTCTTAAGGATAATTCATAGTTTTATGAATTCTCTGCAAATGGCAGGCAACATGAATATCTGGGAATCTTTAATGTAGCTGCATTTAAATGCATTGAAATGTCCTGCCAGCTCTATCCTTACATTTGGATATTTTCCAAAATACTAGGACTACTTTGAGTACAAATCTTAGTCACCCAGAAAAACCTTGTAAAGTTGTCCTAAAATGATACCTAAGACATTTTAAATGACTTACCAAAAAATGCTGCTACACAGAACAACTACTTGGTAGTTAAGGATATAAAACACAAAGTGTTCAGGGAGATATAACTTAAGTAACTGCACGAGCATTATGCATTTCCCCTGATAGGCTGGAGTGGTGCCATTAAGACTGCAATCAATCCAAAAGGTGGGACTTTGGCTTAAGACTGCAATCAATCCAAAAGGTGGGACTTTGAATTTACTCATTTGAGGACTGGATTTATTTTCTTCCTATACTCTTTACAAATATTGTGATCCTGGAATTAAATTATTTCTAGTATTTTAATATCTACTTATGATTCTCCTATTCAATCCCCTATCATTCTTCTATGTATTTGTCTTTTTTTGATCATTTACTCATCATTTTGCACCTTTCCTTTTCACATATATAAATAGATAGATAGATATAGATATGTTCCTTTGCCCATATATATGTAAGACTCTATTTCCAATGTTTCTGATATGCCAACCATATGAAATGAACAATATTCAGTCCTTTTTTTGTTTTTCTTATTTACTTTCATTCCCTTTAATATGAAGACTTTCATTATTTTCTAGTCTATACTTCTATTACACAACACCTTTTCCACAAAATAACCTAAAGAATTTCTTTCACTACTTAATAAAAAATTAATAAAAAAATTACACATCAGTGTAGAACTAGACTGTGAACTACACATCAGTATACTTAAACTATATGACTGGATAGATATGTTGTGTTAAATAGTCATAGAAGAATGCCACAATTGGCAGTAGGGAAAATGTGAATAACATAGATGTGGTTTTCAGCTAAAGCTAAATGCTAAAATAATAATTATAGATATCTCTAATAAACTTTTACATGTTTGATATTAAATACTTTTATTTTTAAAATAGTTTGTAAAATATTGATACTTGGTTTCATATAAATGCATGAATTTAGTAAACAGAACATTTTTATTATAGTAATTCAAACTCACTAACTAGAGTGTAAGACTTTTTACATGTTGACTTAATATAGGCCATGATTTTCTAAGTAATCTGCACCTTACCATCTTTCAATTTTGATGATTGGCAAATTAGTATTGTCATTTCATATCTATATATAACTGTTTTAGAACTCTCTATTCCAAAGACCAACACTTATTTATTTGCCTCAATATTTGCTGAGACACTACAATTAACAATAGCTTTCAAGATAAATATTTGTACAGACAATACTCTGAAATTTCAACTAGCAGCATATTGACCCTTTCCATCCACCAGTGTCTCAAAGTTCCCTCCCATTTGCACTCCCATCCATTCTTATTAATTACAGTTCTATAGACTGATTGGGTTTAAAAAAGTTTACATTTTTGTATATTATGGTTGGTCAATCCTGCTTATTCTTTCAAGGAACCAGCTCTAGGTTTCATTTGTCTTTTGACTATTTGTGTAAATGTATTAAATTCTGCTCTAGTTGATTATTTCCTTTCTTTGTTTTTAGTTCCTCTATTGGTCTTTTTCTAGATGCTTGAGCTGTGCAGGTAGGCTCTTTTGGTGGTCATATTTTTTTTCATTCTGAATGAACATTTGCGTTACTATGAACTTTCCTCTTAATACCACTATTGCTATGACACATATATTCTGGTACTGCTCATCTTCATTATCACTAGGTTTCAAGAATCTTTTAATTTTCTCTGATTTCCTTTTTGATTCTACTGGTTGTTTTATAGTAAGTTGTTTAAAGTACCAAGTGAGTTTTTCCTGGTTCTATTTATAAAAACTTCATTTTCAAGGCTTTGTGATATGAGAAGTTTCTTGATTTAATGACCTCTTGATATCATTTCTTGATTTAAATTTGGATGTTATAAGACTCTAAAGATCTATTGATTTTGTCACTCTAGAGAGATAGGTTAGAAGGTAGGGTGCTTTCTTTGATAATTAGGAAATAGCTATTCCTCTCTTTTTTGGACTTTTCTATTTTGAAGTGTGTTGTCTGATATAATTATGGACACCTTAGTCTTTTTAACAGTATTATTTAACTTTGAAGTTACTTTATAACCATTGACTATGCATCTGTTTTACTTTAACTGATCTATTTGTAGGCAACAGAAGTATGTTTGAAATTTTCAGATTTACCCTGCCATATTTGTTGACTGGTATATTAACTCCTATGATATGGAAAAAGATTATTGATATAAAGGTTCTTTATTACTGCCATTTTGAAGGATCTGTGCTGATTATGAATTTTATCTTTCCTTATAAAAAATTCCTCTAATCCTTCCTGCAAAAATGTTGTTAAAGTTATAAAATCCCTGAGATGTTTCTTGTCCATAAAATTATATATCATTCCTTCAAATCTGAAAGTTAATCTAGCTGAGAAAAATATTTTTGTTGAGGCACATGTTTCATTTAGCATTATTGCTATATTCCACATTTTTTCTGGACTCCAGACTCTCATTTATTAAATTTTGTGACTTATATAATAATTTCTTTGCAGTAAATTCCTTATTTGATCTTGGCTCTGACTCCAGTGCTCTTAAAACTAGATGCATAGACTTCTCAGCTTTGAAACAGTCTTATCTGAGATTTCTTAGAGATCTGTAAACAAAATCTTTAACTTTATTTCTCAGGGATATCTAGGATTCTTATAATATTCCTCTTTAGCTCCTCCATTGTTTTTGATGATCTGATAACTCATTTTTAAGAATTTCTTTCACCTTCTACTGGTTTCCAGCATTCTTTGGAGATGTTAAATGTTTCCTTCCACTCCTATTATTCTACTGTTAAGGTCTTCCTTTATTTATTTAAAAGTTCTGTTTTTAGCTACTCACATGAACTTTTGAGTTTTGTTACATATTTTCTTATAAAATTCATATTCTTTATTTAGCTCATTAAATATCAACTACTTGAAAGTACCCATTGTCTTTATTAGAGAAACTATAGAACTATATATTAGTGTACTTTCTAAACTACTATGTTAATTTCTTCTGGTCAACAGTTTTTCATATATCTTTTCCATTTATTGAAATCTAAGGTATATTTTTATAGCACATTTCTCTAAAAGAATTCTGAGGTATTTAGCTCTTGGAGGCATTAATTGATACACTGAAATATCTATGGAATTCAAATGGATATATCTGTTTCAGCATAAATTTGGAATAGAAGACTTGTGTAGACACAAATTTGCTCATGTATTATACCAATACATGAAGGTAAAATCTTGGCTGTGTTCGGTATCTTCATGTCTGGACTTCATATTGAAGACATATATTTTCTTTGATCAAGCAGTCTGTAAGGGACACATACTGTATTGGGGCCCTGAACTGATAATTGATTGGACTCAAGAAGCTTCTTAGAAGTCCAGATAGATTAGCAACTGGTTTTTCATCTAGAATCATTATTATTATTGGTTATTAGGTTAGTACTAGCTAACATGAAGAGTAAACTATTTCCTGTAATCTTTTGTTTTGATTATATTCAATAATAATAGCTAAAAACTTATGAACAACAAAACTTTATGTGTAAAATATACAGATAGCATAAATGCATGTTGTTTTAATGTAAGTCCTTATATTTATCACTTTTACTGTAGAAAATCACAACTACGTAGACTGGGCTTTGGTAGATTGCTCAAAAAGCTAGAACCATGTCTTATATACAAAGTTCAGTCTCTGGCTCTATCTAGTCCTTGAGCATTGCTAAGTGAAGTTCTTGCATATATAAATCATCAAATCATTTACTTCTTTCACTTAAGTAAAATTATATATTTCAAGGCCAATAGTGACTTAATAAAATAAAGACTTTGAATTGGATTTGAGTTTTCAACTCAAATGGTTGATTTTGAACACTGAGTATAATAATTATTTCTGGGGCTGGGCGGTGGCACTGGAGGTAAGGTGCCTGCCTTGCCTGCGCTAGCCTAGGACAGACCACGGTTCAATCCCCTGGTTTCCCATATGGTCCCCCAAGCCAGGAGCGACTTCTGAGCACATAGCCAGGAGTAACCCCTGAACGTCACCAGGTATGACCCAAAAACCAAAAAAAAGAAAAATTATTTCTGTATTCTTTTGATTGAATCTGTGAGTTCTTACTACTCTTGAAGGGACTATTCTATAATGCTAGTCTTCTACCAACAATAGAACATAGCTATTCCAGACCATGTTTTTCACATACAAACTATTTTTTTCTAAAGTCCAAATCTTACCTTTTCTATTAGGATTTTAGGAATATTACCACTACTTGCTCTCATCACAAGTGTCTCTGTTATCAAATAAATAGGCCTGGTATCAAACAAAGAGGGTAACTCCAATGTGCAGTGTAAGAGAAAATGATTAATATTAATGTATCATAAAATGTCATATCATTTTTATGTTCACACAAAAGTCAAATTAAGTATTCACATTTTATCCTTGACTTATCTGTCAATTGATTGATTTGGTGCTTCTTCTTCTTACCTTCCTGCATAAAGTGACATGGCTTGACTCATGATAGTCTACTGTTATCTTTGTATCTTGAATTTGTATCAAGTATCTTGTTACTTATCAAATGAATACTTATGGATCCTTTTAAAAGAAAGCAAACTTAAGCACTTCTCTATTATTAGATTTCTCACTGTGAGAGACTAAAGAATCTCAAAGTTGGAAAGCTCATCATTTTCTTCATACTACAGCACATATATGTTATACATATTATATGTTACTACATAGGCAATTAGTAGTGTAATTAAAATGTAAAATAAATTTATATAAATACCACAAATTAAAATTTCAATAAGAAAAATTATCATTATAAATATAGTAATCAATATTGGTATGTAATGGGACTGAAAAGATAGTACAGCAAATAGGGTGCTTGCCTTGCATATAGCCACTTCGTGTTTTATTTTCAGAATCCAATGTGTTCCTCTGAGTACTTTCAAAAGTAATTTTTTTTTGGTTTTTGGTTTTTGGGTCATACCCAGCGGCACCCAGGGGTTACTCCTAACCCTGTGCCCAGGAACACCCTGCTCTTTCGGCAGGCACATCTGGGATGCCGAGATTCAAAACATAGTCCATCCTGTATTGGCTGCGTGCAGGGTAAATGCTCTACCACTGTGCTATCTCTCCAGCCCATTCAAGAGTAAATTTGAGTGCAGAACCATGAGTAACTCTTGAGCATTTCTAGCTGTGCCCCCCACAAGATAAACAACAAAATATTTGATATGAAAAATGTATTGTTTATCTAAGTTTTGTTTGGGTGGGGAATGGGGTGTTCACTAGTAGACTTAAGGCAGGTATGGATCAATCCTGTTCAGTTTAATTTTGCATTATTACCATGATGGTTCAAAGCTTGCATTTAGCTATAACATGCTGCTTGGGGTTTAGCATGCTGTGGACCATCAAGGGCAACAACATCTATGTGTGTTTGAGTTCTGGTCAGTGCCAGAGATAGAAATTGAGGCACAAGCATTACATTTTCATCTATCGTCCTAGATCTAGTGTCAAATTCTAAAATCTCTCTCATACACCACAATTTATGCTGATAATATATAATTTTACATGTCTATCTTTTTTAAAACCACTTAAATATTATATCATATCTATTAATTTTTTCATTAATTTAAACAAAGAATTGGTGATATAACTATCATTGCCTTTTATTTGATTAAAAATAACTAAAGAAATAAAATAGACTTGGATAAATATTACATAATTATTTTCCAAGTAAATTATTGGCAATTGGCATTCAGCAATAAAAATATCTATTCACTGATCAGTTAGAGATTTATACAAATGTTCACCCAAGAATTTAGCAGACTTCTGTCTTCTTAATTAATTCACTAAAAATGAAGGACTGAGCTAGTCTAAGCTCCTCTTCATAAGTATTCATTACTTTTTTTATAGGTTGAAAGAAGGGAGAAAATGTGAAAACATGAGAAGCCAAGAAGATCAAAGAAAAGCATAAAGAGACAAGGCAAAAAGACTGATTAAAGAACACATATTTTCTTGACAAAAGGATTCTTGTCACAGCACTCAAATGAAGTAGTTGCAGGACTTTGTATGTGGCTTGTAGATGAATTTCTGTGAATGCTGTGTCTGAAATGGTCTTCACCAAGATACTATTTTCCAAAAGCTTCCAAAATCAATAAAATCAGCAGTAACTTTATACTGGAATAGCATATAATCTGTGCTGAAAAAATTGTTGATAATCTGCCCTGCCTTATTCTCAATATTATAATCAATATCATTAATTGCATTTAATACTTAAATGTCAGGACACAGACTAAAAATAGGAAATTCTATTTAAAAATTGCTAAAAGAAACAAAACCAATAAAAATAAAAGAAAAGGGGATCTTTTATTCCTTAAATTAAACAAGACTGATTTTCTTATTAATGTCTAAAGAAATACCGTATTTTTTTTTTTTTTTTTTTGGTTTTTGGATAACACCCGGCAGTGCTCAGGGGTTACTCCTGGCTCCATGCTCAGAAATTGCTCCTGGCAGGCAGGGGGACCATATGGGGCACCGGGATTCGAACCGATGACTTTTTGCATGAAAGGCAAACGCCTTACCTCCATGCTATCTCCCGGGCCCCGAAATACCTTATTTTTATGGGAGATATTTTATTATTTCAACATATCATTGTCAAAGTATAATTAACAAATATTTGATCAATCTAGAATGAATAAATTCTATAATTATGACCAGAAATTTAGATAAATTTGTATATTATCTAAGGAATAAAAATCTATCCTAATTAACCAAAAAAGATATATGTCAAATAAAGCAAAGTAAGTTTTTTTTTTTTTTTGGGGGGCCACACCCAGTGACGCTCAGGGGTTACTCCTGGCTATGCGCTCAGAAGTCGCCCCTGGCTGGCCTGGGGGACCATATGGGGCACGGGGGATCGAACCGCAGTCCGTCCAAGGCTAGCGTTGTAAGGCAGGCACTTTACCTTCAGCGCCACCGCCCGGCCCCGCAAAGTAAGTTTTAAAATAAATATTTTGCACAATTAAATAACCCCTGAAGAAGGTTCTTGGAGAAGACATGGAACATTATGCATCTACTAATACAATACATTTTGCTCTCATGAGATTTTGATTATGAAGACTAGGTTGATATTTATTTTCAAACTAAAATTTTTAAAATTTTAATATGAAAAAGAAAGTAGCTTAAATATATTGATCAACTGAGGAATGGCTTGGAAAACATGTGAACATTTTAATATTATAGAGTAGCAAGAAGAATCCAAAATATTATAAAAGTATTTCTTTCCAGAATTATCTGGAAAATCTCCTGCTAAAATCTTTTCCCACATTCTTTATTTTCTTTTCTATTCATTTTACCTTTTAATTTTATTGATACGATTGGGATTTATAAATTTCTTCATCATTGATATTTCTTCATGAAGTTATTCTAAATACCACATGTAAGTGCTATAATTCTGTATTTCTTCCTCTGGCTTACTTCATTTAACATAATATATTCTAGTTCCATTCGTGGTGTTGCAGATTGCATGATTTCTTCATACCTTACAGTTATGCAGTATTCTATTGCATATATCTGCCATATCTTCATGATACACCTCAAAGTCGTAGCTATTGTACTGAGTGTTGCAATGAATGCAACATTTTTTTGGATGAATGTTGTTCTGTCCCAAGTATAGGTACTGCAAAGAGGAATTGATAGGTCATATCGCAACTCATTTTGAGTCTACTGAGAAATCTCCATACTGTGTTCAATGGGGATTGGAACAGGGAGCATTCCCACTAGCAGTAGGTGTGAGGTTCTTTTTCATCACATACCCACCAACTGAGATTTTTGCCAGTATTTTTTATAAGTGCTAACCTCACTGGTATAAGATGATATCTCATTGATGTTTTGATTTGGATTTTCCTAATGATGATGATGATCTGATAAAGATTGATATCTAGGTTATTCAAAGTACTCACAAAGATTAACTCCACAAAACCTTAAAATACCATCAAAAATTGGGGAGTGGATATGAACAGATACCTGAGGAAAAGAAACAGATGGCTAACAGACACATGAAAAAATGTTCATAGTTTCCTACATAGTTTAAAATGCAAGACACAGGTATGTTACTACTGTTTGGAAGAAATGATGTTAGTGTGAGAATATCATTACACTTAAGAGAATTTGAGTGATTGATACAAGTTTTATAAGGAAGATAGAAATAGTAGGCCACTTTGGGAGGAGATATTAATCATTAGGGAAATAAGTTGTAAATAGGTCAGGTTAATAAATACATCCCAGTTATTAAAATATTAGTACTTTCACTTAATGTATACTTTTCTATATGAGAAAATAGGCTAGCAAGATATATTCATAGACATTCTAAATACCATGTAAACATATCTAAGACATTTATATGACATTTAGATTCTCATAAATCTTATAAAGGTTAGATAATGATTAAAGGTACCATATATCTAATTAAGCATGTGGCTTCTGACAGACTCTGAAGTCTGAACTATCATGGGGTGATAAGGAAACTCACAACACCATCAAATGTGACCCCCCCAAAAAAAACAAAAGAAAAAAAAAGAAAAAGAAAAGAAAGAAATCCAAGTCCTTTGTAATAACCCTCCTGGGTATATAATCTAGGTACCAAAAATCACAATGCAGAGAAATCAACTAAACTCCTCTATTATTTGCAGCACTATTCACAGTACCAGACTCTCGAACTTTCCAGGTGCCTAAGAACAGATGAGTGGATAAGAAACTGTAGGACATCTGCAGAATACAAATTCATGCAGCTCTTAAGAAAAAAGAAGTCATGAAATTTGCTTATACATGGATGGATATGTCAAGTATTTTGACTGAGTAAAGTGAGTCAGAGGATAGGAACAGTCATAGTATGATTGCTATCATTAGCTGAATATAAAAATAGTGATGTAGTAAAACTCAAAGACAGTAGAGATGAGAACTAAGAGAAATGGTCCATGGCAAGAAGTTGCTACAAAAGGCAAGGGAGTAAAATTAGGGTGGAATTGACGATAATAGTTAAGAATGATCACTTTAGGCAAGAACTGGATTCTGAAAGGCGGTAAAGTAATATGCATGTTACCCCATTCAGTAATCATAGTGAAGGTCAGTGTTTCAAAGGAAGATAGATATAAAGATTAGATAGATAGATGATAGATAGATATATAGTTATAGTTAGATGATAGATAGAAAGATGATAGATAGATAGATAATAATAGATAGATAGAGAGAGAGAGAGAAGAAAAATGCCTGCTTTAGAGACAGGCAGGGAGGCAGAGAGGCTGGAAAACTAGGGTCCATTGTGGTGGGAAATGTGCATTGGTTAACTGATGGGTGCTGGTCACTGGAACTGAAACTCAACGATTAATAACTTTGTAAATATCTCATGGTAATCCAAAATAAAATAAATAAAACCTATTTTAAAAGAGAGAAAAACATGAAAGAGGGTCAATATTGTAAAGAGAAATTATCACTGGTATTTTACATAAAAGTAAAATGATAAAAGGAATATTTAATACATTTTATTTCATTAAATTAGTTGCACTAGATCAAACTAATTAAACAATAAGTAGTATCATCTCACACCAGTGAGACTTGTGCTTCAAATATTATAAAGCATTATGGACAGTCTCAAAAATTAAGATATGTGGGGCAGGCGAGGTGGCACTAGAGGTAAGGTGTCTGCCTTGCAAGTGTAGCCAAGGAAGGACATTGGTTCGGTCCCCTGGTGTCACATATGGTCCCCCCAAGCCAGGGGCAATTTCTGAGCCCTTAGCCAGGAGTAACCCCTGAGCATCAAATGGGTGTGGCTCAAAAGAAAAAAGAAAAAAAGTTAAGATATGCAATTTTACTTCTGAACATTACCCCAAAGTTTCATTATATAACAACAAATATATGTACAATATATGCATATATTTTATATACACACAATATAATTTTTTAGATTGTATGAAAAAATTAAATGCATTTTTTACTGCTACATTAATCAAACTGGAGTGTATCATTATCATTCTGAGCAAGATCAACCAGAAGAGAAGAGAGACACAGAATGGTAAACAGAAAGATATCTCCCATATGTCAACTATAGAACACCATACATAGTAAGGGAATAAAAAGCAATGAAAGCAAAAGAATCTAAACACTAATCCGTGGAATGGAACTTACCAAGTGTGTGAGACTCAGGAATGTTAAGGTGAAGGAAATATCTTAGGGAAAGCCTAAAACAATATTGGATGAAAACCAACAATCTACATTTGGAAGTGGTACTGGAATGTTGCATTCATGAAACAGCACCATTGATAATAGCTAAAATATATTTGGATGGAATTCATGTAAAACAATCATAAAAATATGTATCTATAAGGTAAATATAATTAATAATCAATATTAGAAATATATCCAGGGTCTTTTTTATTAAAATTCAGACAAAAGATCTGCCTTTCCAAACAACACTTTCTTAAGACATGACACCAAAACAAGAAAACATTAGAATGTATATATATATATATATATATATATATATATATATATATATATAAAAGATATATAGCTTGTACAGAGCTTGTAGCTCTTCCCATTAAAGTATATTTCAAGGATGGAAAAACCTTGTATCTCTTAGACCAGTGGTCTGCAACATTTTTTTTCAACTGAGCCAAATCTCACCAAAACCACGACTGAAATTTATTTTGAGAGCCAAATTTTTTTTTTGGTTTTGGGTTTTTGTTTTTGTTTAGTTTTTGGCAGCGCTCAGGGGTTACTCCTGGCTCTATGCTCAGAAATAGCTCCTGGCAGGCTCAGAGGACCATATGGGATGCCGGGATTCAAACCACCGACCTTCTGCATGAGAGGCAATCACCTTACCTCCATGCTATCTCTCCGGCCCCTACAGCCACATTTTTAAAACCGAAAATACATAGGATGGTACACTGTTTTTAGTTTCAATATGTTTTTATTGATAATATTCTGCATGCAAGTATCCACATAGGTTGGGAGGATATAAATAACACAACTAATGAAACAAAAGCTTTAGAATGATATTATTTATTGATAGCAATAATTCTGTAAAATTTGCCTTACAATGTAGAGAAAATTACATCCTGACAATGACTGACAAAGTCACGAACACTAATGTGAACATTGGCCTTGCATTTCCTTGGATAGTTTAAGTCAGGTTTGTATGTTGTTGCTTTTAATTTTAGGCACGATTCCAGGTTCTCATCCATGAGACGGTTTCTCAATTTACTCTTGATAAGATTCATGCTTGACAATGATTGTTTGCATAAATATGTAGATCCGAACAAGGAAAGAAGAAAAAACTCTAGATTTTTTAGTTGATATCTGAGTCAGGAATACTATTTCAGGTGTTAAAAATCAACATATCTTCCTTCTCCAGATCTTTCAAAGCAGACCACTGTGCTGTGAACTAAGTTCACATTTGTGTTTCTTCAATCTTTCTAAATTAGCACAAAGACATTCAAATTTGAGCTCCACAGTTCTTTGTTTTTAAATCCAGAAATTGCATTTCAAAATTGCCAATGTCGATATTAAAGGAAGAAAAATTTAAATCCATTACAGTGTCATCCAGAGGTTTTTTTTGTTTGTTTGTTTGTTTTTTTAACAAAGGCCAATGTCACTTTGCTGTTTCTGAAATCCTGAAACCTCTTGAGAAGAGCTTCTCTCATGTCTAAAAGTGCTGTTTTAAATTGGTGTCAATATCTGAATTATTTTCTTAGCGATGTTTCAACAGGGTTGGAAGGTGAATCAAAGTTTCTCTGTCAAAATCTTGAGCAAAAACAGATAATTTGTTTTCAAATGAAATAACTTCTTCTAACATCGAAAAAATTGTGTTTCCTTTCCCCTGTAGTTTATGATTAAGCTGATTTAGATGTGAAGTAACATCCACCATGAGATACAGTATTTGAATCTACTGATCATTTGTCAATTCTGGATAGTGAACACCTTTCTCGAGGAAAAATACTTTGATTTTTGATAATAAGGAAGCAAACGTTTCAAGATAACCAAAATGTGCTGAAAATTTGAAACCCTACAATATGGAGATGAAACAAATAAAAGAGAAAAACTTTGTAACAATCTTTAAAAGCAAGGGCAGTGCTCCAGAGAAAAATAGTGATTTCACTGAAAGGAAAAAAAAATCTATTGACACTTTAGTGTGTGCTGCAAGAAACCAAACTAACACACACACACACACACACACACAGAAACGGCACTTTGTTAAAGGCATATGATAAATCATAAAGGAATTATGAGAGAGTGCCTGAAACATTTTAATAATATTTTTTTATTTAAGCATATTTGTTACAAAATTATTCATACTTGAGTTTCAATCATAGAATGTACACCAACCT
>PVKC010019711.1:0-18969 GCA_004027635.1 Crocidura indochinensis
AGTAAACAATTTCTCCAGCAATCCAGCAGTGACTATCCAGCAGGAGCAATCCGGCAGGAGGCCAGCACTTCAGTCCTGGCTTTCTATACCTCCTGTGCCAGTAGCCCTTTTATGTTTGGTAACTGATGTCTTCACTCTTTTTAAAAATAATTTATTTGAGGATGGAGCAATAGCACAGCAGTAAGGCTGTTGCACATGGCCAACAGAGGATGGACCCTGGTTCAAATCCCAGCATCCCATATGGTCCCCCGAGCCCACCCAGGGCGATTTCTGAGTGCAGAGCCAGGAGTAACCTCTGAGCGTTTCCAGGTGTGACTCCAGGAGTAACCCCTGAACGTCATCAGGTGTAACCTAAAAACCAAAAAATAAATACATAAATAATAATTTATTTTAGCACCATGGCTACAGAAATGTTCATAATTGAGTTTCAACCTTTGAGTGTAACTTCGCCAGTTCTACTTTCCTGCCACCAGTCTTCCTCATTTTCCTCTCCTCCACACCCTGACTATCTCTGGAACAGGAATTCTACTTCTCTCACTATCATTGTCATTGTAGTTGTCAGTGCAGTTAGTATTCTAACTGCACTCAGCACTCTTTGTGGTAAGCTGGTCTTTCTGGCCCTTGTCTTTATTATCTCAGGGTATTATTACCATATTGTCTTTTATTTTTCTTATATCTCACAGATAAATGAGACAATTCTATGTCTATACCTTTACTTCAGACTCATTTCACTCAGCATAATGCTCTCCATGCCCATCCATGTATAGGCAAATTTTATGACTTCATTTTTCCTAACAGCTGCATAGAGGGACAGTAACACCCTTATGGCTGACCAGGGGCCATAACAGTCTATTTTCTTACACCTATCAAACCCAATTTAGAATTTTATCCAAGACATTTCCACAGGAAGACATGTGAACGTGTCAAAGTGTACATGTTTACCGCACACGGGCAAGACATCTGCCCAGTATCAAGAAGTTGAGGTCCTAACTGAATCAGTCTAAGTTCTAACCCAGCAGGTTACTTGACCAAATTCATATTTGTCTTTGGGGAAAAGAGCCTGTGAAGAATAGTCTTGCCTGCTCTGTCTCATTTTATTATAAATAGTATGTGGAGCTGGAGCCTTTGAACTCAGCAGAACCTGTGGGGTGTTTTTTTCCGTTTTTTGGGTAACACCTGGCAGTGCTCAGGGGTTACTCCTGGCTCTGTGTTCAGAAATCGACCCTGGCAGACACAGGGGACCATATAGGATGCTGGGATTCGAACCACCGTCCTGCATGAAAGGCGAACACTTTACCTCCATGCTATCTCTCCCACCCCAGAACCTGAGATTCTTAACAAGGCTTAGATATGAGGGCTCAATGTCACTCCCTCTGCCTCCAAGTGTGTTGGTGGTGGTGAGAACGGGTGCCAGCAGACAGGTGGGCAGGAAAATAGCTGTGGGTAGAGTCCTAACCTTGTCTTTTGTAGCTCCGAAGCACCCAAAGAGCAGCAGGTATTGGCACCAGAAGAGGGGAGAGGAGCAGAGCTAGAATCCAGTGCAGTGAGATTGCAGACGTGACTGAATTTACTGGTGGGGCACTGTGAAGCATGTTAGTGGGAGCATACCTCTTGGGAAAGCAGAGTCTGTGTTGGGGTGAAGTTCTGACCACCCCAAAAGCTCATATTCACTCTCAGTTCCTCTGTGCTTCCTGGCCACTCTTCTTCCAATCTGCCTCCTCTCCTAATCTCTCCCACCCTTTGTCCTACCTATAAACCCCACTTATAAAAATGAAACACAGCCAGAAGAGTGCACATAGGGAGGTGTCTAAGGCAATCAAGGTTAAACTAATGCAGTACATAGAACCAGCACCTAGAAATAAGCAACTTATTAGTACTCACCCCCAGAAACTCCTCTGATCTCTGTCGCCATGCTCCTGAATGGAGAAGCAGAAATGGTCCTGTGTCAGTGTGTGAGCCTGTAGAAGGACTAAGTTCAGGTTGTGCTCAAGAGACCATCTGAGGTACCAGGGACTAAACCAGTGCTTAACCCCTGCATTTTTTCTGGCTGTACTTTCACCCAGGCTAAGCAAAGAAATTTCTCTCATCTGCTCAGAGTCTGCAATGCCTTGAGTGGGAGGCATCTTAGCCTGACTGCCAAGTTACATTTTCACTGTGAATCCCCATGTGCTATATTTGCAGGAGGAGTGAGGTTGAATCGGGCTATATTTATGGATTGACATGTGATTGACATTTACAAATAGTGACATCATATAGTGACATCATGGCTTGTTGGGGTTCCAGAATGCTGGGCATGTTATTCTGTGTGTGTTAGTGTGTTTGCATGTCTGTCCTTTACCTATGTACCCCTATACTGATATCCCCTTAATAAGCCAGGAGTTGGGAGGGAAGGTATGGCAAGGACTGGAAATATTGGTGGAGGGAAGATGACACTGGTGGTGGGATCGGTGCTGGAACATTGTATGTCTAAAACACAATTTTGAATAACTTTGTAAGTCACTGTTCTTTAATTAAAAAAAGTTAAAGCCCAGGTTGTGGTTGGCAAGACTCTACACCCCTCTTCCAAAAATAAGTCTTAGATTCCGTTTTTTGTTCTTTTTTTTTGGGGGGGGGAGTGGCCACACCCAGTGATGCTGTGGGGCTGCTCCTGGCTATGCACTCAGAAATCGCTCCTGGCTCGGGGGACCATATGAGATGCCAGGGGATCTGGCGTGGGTAAGGTAGACACCTTACCATATGCACCATCGCTCCATTCCCTAGTCTTAAATTCCTTTACTCTCTATTCTCCCTCAGAGGCCACACATCCGTTTGTCAAGTTTGTTGCAAGTGTTATGTTGTGACAAGAGACAGGTTGACTTTTTGGAATCCTGGACGCAGAGCTGGGATTATTGTGGCTGTGCCTGTTTGTTTCTCTTCACAGAGATATCAAAGGGACTCACCACACAGGTCTCACAGGAATTTTCTCCACATATATCTCATAGGGACTCACTACAAAGATCTCAGAGGGACTCACACACAGATGTCACAGGGACTCACCACATCACTGCATAGATCCCAGGGACACACCACCCAGATATCATCACACAGATCTTGGCTGAGTTGTGGCTGCTCTCACTGCTCATGTCTGAGCAAGGCTGGTGCTGTGTTTTCATCGACACCCGCTTCCAAAAGAAAGAGCGGTGCTCACATACATGAGAGCAGCTGGCTGGTGACTGGAATCTTTTGTCCTCTTGCCCTTCCTTCCTTCTATTGACTCATGTACATCTAAATCTTGACCAATGATTTCTCCCCTTTTACAGTCATTTCACCTTTGTGTATTCTTGGAAGCTTTTTTGCTGGTCTTTCCTCTGTACAATCCAATATATCCCTTGGTAAAGAATTTCACAGGGACTTGGAATTCTTTGCCTCAAATTCTCTGTATCATCCCCATTTTGATTTTTTAAGCTCTAAAGCTCCTATTTCCTTTCCATGATGCTGTAGCTTATTTCAATTCAATCTGGTGTCTCTGGGGTCTCCCACTTCACCTTTGCTTTCTTTGGGTTCTTATTTTCTCTTAAAAATCTAGTCACACCTGTATGTTGTATAAGAAATTCAAGTCTTTTTAGGAATTCGAATCTTAGGCATTTGGTCATTGTTTTTCCTTTTCGGTTCTAGCACTTTATCACAGAAAACCAGCAAGCAAAAACTCTTTGACTTTGTTCTTCCTTCCTCCTGAAATGACTCATCGTCTACTTTTCATTTTTGGCCAGCTCCTATTTATCCCCCTTTACCTACTCTAGGAATTCCACACGAAGTCTTACCAAGTTTGGACCATAGCATCCACTAAACTTTCAGAGTTTTCCTGCCCAGAAGGACCCCTGATTTATTAGCTCGGTGAGGGTAAAGACCAAATAATAGTATTGAAAGAATGAGTGGCTCTCATTCTTTTTGAAGCTTAAAAAATTTCAAATTAGATTTTCACCACCAACTTCAAAGCCCAAAGGTTTTTAAGAGGAAACTTAAAAATTCCTCTCTCCCATCCATCATTTCTTCATCCTTCCTTCCTGATTTATTAGGGTAAAGACCAAATAATAGTATTGAAAGAATGAGTGGATCTCATTCTTTTTGAAGCTTAAAAAGTGTTCAAGTTAGATTTTCACCACCAACTTCAAAGCCCACAGGTTTTTCCTTCAAGGCAATGGACAAGATGCTTTGGGCAGCAAAGGGTATTATTTGTTTTGTAAGGAGACAGAGGAAGGTGTTAGTTCTAATGTGCACAAAAAAACCTGTATACTAAGATTAATTCAAAGATTCCAGGGGGTAGTCAGTGGAAAGGGGGTGTGCAAGAGCAAGTGTCTGACTTGAATACCCCTCAGCCTCATTATCAGATTTCTTTTTTTAATAAATTTTTATTTAAGCACCATGATTACAAGCATGTTTGTAGTTGGGTTTCAGTCATAAACTGAATACCCCCCTTCACCAGTGCCAGATTTCAAGAGGAAACGGAGTCACTACCATGTATCTGTCCATGGTCCTGAACACCCACTTCCCTTTCATATGCTGTTGTTTTTCTCTTGGAACTGCTTTCATTCCTTCTCTTAATCGCAAGGTACAGAAACTAAAACTTACTTCCCACTTAGATAAAATGAGTCAGAGAAGCAGTCAACAGGTAGAAAGGGTCTGCTTTCTATAACAACTGAGGTTGAGGAGCACAGGCTGTGACCCCAGGCTATCTGTTCCTTGTCAAATGCTGGTTTTTGTCAGCAAAGTCAGGTCAACCAAGCTCTTCAGAAATGTTGTCTGACCTGGTCCCTGGCTGACTTCGCTGGAGAGGAAGTGACTCATGAGTCTCCAGTGCTAAGATATTGAATTTAAATTCAGACTTTCTCATTCTAAAACCTAAACACTCTAAGCACTTTCCTTTTTCCCTCCCTTTCTTCCTTCTCCCTCTTCTTTCCTCTGTTCTGTTCTTCCTTCCCTCCTTCTTCCTTCCTCCTTCTTCATTCCCTCTTCCTTTCCTTCCCTCCTTCCTCCCCCTCCTTCCTCCCCTCCTTCCTCCCTTCTTCTCCTTCCTTCCCTCCTTTTCTTCCTTCCTCTCCCATTCATACTTCATTCCTCTCTCCCATTCATCATTTCTTCATCCTTCCTCTTTCTTCCCTCCCTGCCCCTCTCTCCCTTACTTACTCTCTCTCCCTCCCTCATTTCTCCCTTCCTTCCTTCCTTCCTTCCTTCCTTCCTTCCTTCCCATCCCTGTCTTTTTTCTGACCCTGCTCATTGGATATTATATGTCTGACATTATGTCAAGTGCCATAATGGAGGCCAAATTTGAATGTGGTTCTTGCTCTTAAGGAATTTACAGACAAGGGAGAGAAGTTAATGAACTATTTTTAATTGCCAAAAACTAATACAGATGTAGTGAGCTAAGAGGAAGCATATCTGTATAAGTATCTTCAGTGGCCAACAAAACACCAAAATAAGAAAATTCATGGCAACACATAGACTTAATGATAAATTTCATTTTCTTTTTTTTTTGGAGGGGGATCACACCTTGTGCTCAGGGTTTACTGCTGGCTCTATGCTCAGAGATCACTCCTGGCAGGCTTGGGGGACCGTATGAGATGCTGGGATTTGAACCACCGTCCTTCTGCATGTAAGGCAAAAGCCTTACCTCCTTGCTATCTTTCTGGCCCCCAAATTCATTTTCTTTTTTTCTTTTTTTTTTGGTTTTTGGGTCACACCCAGCAGTGCTCAGGGGTTACTCCTGGCTCCATGCTCAGAAATTGCTCCTGGGGCACCGGGATTCCAACCGATGACCTTTTGCATGAAAGGCAAACGCCTTACCTCCATGCTATCTCCTGGGCCCCAAAATTCATTTTATTAACATGATTTCTTCCTTCATTGATCTAGGTATCCAGCATGGAAGTAGACCAAAAGCTTTGTTCCCCATGGTCTGCTTCTTCCACCCACCAATAACATTACATGAGGCAATGAGCTCCCTTTGGTTGCCATTTTCCTTAACTGGGGTACAAGATGAATAATCTTGCCTTTGATGTTCCTCATGGGATTAAGCAGAGGTTGGAGAAGGTCTGCGAAACTGCCTTGAGAAATACACCCTATACATACATGTATGTTTAAGGCTTACATTATAAATTTCACATTCTTTGAATGTCTCCAAGCCATGTCACCTCCCCAGCTAGTCTATGATGAGAGCCAGCCTACATAACTGACTAGGCTGTAGTGCCTCTCCTCAGAAGTCTCAGCTCTGATGCTTTTTGGCACAAGACAGGGACTCAGTCATTTGTGGAGAAGATCATGGTTTGCTCAACTCTCTGATTTTCCTCCAAGCATCCTCATATAAATTCTTATGGGACATGTGTTGTTACTGATCAGAATGAAAGCACCCCTGAGTATCAATCATGTACCAAGACTGCACTCCACACTGTGGATAAGAAATCTCCATTTTACAAACAAGTGTATTGTCTTACTCACTCCTTGGCTTGCTGGCAGTTTCAGAATGCAGTGATTTCTGGGTTCGATTCCCAGGGGTCTGATCTCTTATGGGACTCCAAGAATTGAGCAAAGAGAGAAGCACAGGAAGAAAGGCCCCTCAGTCCAGAGATCTCAGCATTAGGAAATGAATTAACTGATCACATGGCAATGCCAATATGGCATTATATTTATAATATATAATATATATATTTAATTGCCATGTGATCAGCTAGTTCATTTCCTAATGTCATTGTACCAGGGAGACTAGAATGAGATTTTATATGCATGATAAAAATAAGATGACTGTCTCTGTAACATGGTTTGCAGTTGTTGTAGCAAATATTGTATCACAGGGTTGTGAGCATTTATGAATGCAATGACAATTCCTGGGAAAAGGCCAACAATGTAGGCTGGTCCTCACAATAGGCATTAAGAAATCTTGCACAGATTAGAACTAAATCAATAAAATACTGATACATAGTTGGTGAATTAATGATTTCCTGAGGTAAAACAAGTCCACTGAAATCTGAATATAGTTGCCTATGATTTAAAGAAGGAACGGAGAATGCAAATCACTTACAGTCATCTGGTTGAATGGGAATATTGTATAAACAATCTTTAATGTCAATCACTACCAGATGACAATTTCTAGGAATCATTATAGGAGAAGGAAGACTGGGTTGGAGGGTTCCCACTGGGATCATTGCAGCATTAACATTATGCAAGTCAATAGTCATCATTTGCCTGATTTTTTTCTGTAGTACAAAGACAGGAGAGAATTCCATCCTGAAAATGGTGTTTCTATATGCCCCAATTTAAATTATTCCTTTACTAAATTTATAAGCCCCCCAAGTTTTACTCCATTAAGGGCCACGGGGGTGTCCAAACTACATGGTTAGATTTCCATTGAATGTGGAGTGGTGGTGAGTCTTCTGCCTCATTGTGGAGTGGTGGTGAGTCTTCTGCCTCATTGATCCCATTAGAAAATGCGAGTCTGATTATGATCTAGAAAAGTGGCAGTTGGATTTATGGGAGGAGGAATTGTGAACTCTGCATGCCATTGATCATGTAGACCTCATCCTCATAAATCCAGGGATATCAGAGTCACATAAGGTTGAATGTGACTATATTTTCTTCAGTGTTAATGGCTTTCAGCCATGTAGCAATCTGTCAGGTGGAGGAAGAAAGAATATTGCTTATTACTTGCAAATCATAGAGAATCTCCTGCAGAGTTCAATTCTGAGGCCTATATCAGGTGGGTATGATGGAGAGATCTGCTCCAGTATCAATCATACCCCTGGATTGTTTTCATCAATTTGTGGAGGGATTACTGGGCATACATTCTTGTGCAGGCTACAAGTGAATCATCAGAAGATCTGTAGAAGCCACTAGGTCAGGGATCTCAAACTCAATTTACCTGGGGGTCACAGGAGGCAAAGTCGGGGTGATCCTTGAGTGCAAAGTCAGTAGTAAGCCTTGAACATTGGGGGTGTGACCCAAACAACTAAAACAAAACAAAACAAAAAAAGATTCCTCTAGGGCAGGGCCACAAAATGTACAGAAGGCCGCAAACGGCCCACGGGTTGAGACCCCTGCACTAGGGGATTGGTGCTGCCAAATTCTCCAATCCTTGAGTGAACAGAATGGCTAGGCATGACAGATGGGAGAAGCAAATGTTAGGTTATGTCCAAATTGGGACATTATTACAATTATCAGTTATCCCTGGGCCTGTTATATCCACATGGACATTAATGCCTTTTATTGTTAAGCTGCTTCTACCTAACAGCAGATCTACTGTGCCTGACTGTATTGGTCCCTTAATGTCTGAAAGTAATTTATACTGGAATTGCACTGGAGTCACAGTTATATAATTCAGGCAAGGTAAGTCTAGGGCAGCACTTCCAGTGGTATTGAGCTATTATGAACTTACAGGTTGTAGGTATGCATAATTTTGTGCTCCAAGTTTTGTGGGGCCTAGGGAAGGCACCCTGTCAAGTTTCCTGATATTTGGTGACCATTAGTAGGGCAATCTCTTGCCCAATGATTCCCTCCATTACATTGTAGGCAGGGTCTGTTTGAAGGTCTTCAGAGGTTGGGGGTAGGGAGGGCCCTGAATTTTCTCCTATAATGTCCATGTGATTCTCCACCTGTGTAATTCTACTTTTATGGCTTGCTAACCTGCTTTTCTGTTCTTTCAGTCTCCACTGCTCAAACTGCCACCAACACTTCACCATGAGCCTCACTCGAGGGGTGGGCTATAGCTCCAGCCAGCCAATGACAGTTGGAGCTGATCTTTCTTAAATGGGTGGACCCCTTTTATGGCGACCATTGTAATGTAGAGTAAGACAAGTAATGATGGACACACCCATTAGCACATCTCCTTTGTCCCTGTGACTTTTTCCTGTCTCCCTCTGGCTTATCTGTTTCCTAACCTGTTCCCTTTGGTGCCCTTCCTAGCTTTCCTGCAGTCTACATTATTATAACTCAATCACTTGAAGAAAACTCTGGGTTCCCTGAGAGCAGGTCCCTAAGGATACTTACCATTTAGATGGAGAGGTCAATTTCTCCCTTTCCAATCTCTTCTATTTTGTCTGGTTGGTTTTGGTTTGGAGGGGCACATTTGGTGGCCCTTAGGGGTTACACCTGGCCCTGCCAGGTTCTAATGACCCTCTGGGATGCCGGGGATTGAACCTGGTTGGCTGTGTGTAAGGAAAATTGGGCTGTCACTCTGGCCCTTAAACTGTTCTTTTGTATAGAAAATGGAATAGGGGGCCCGGGAGATAGCATGGAGGTAAGGCGTTTGCCTTTCATGCAAAAGGTCATCGGTTGGAATCCCGGTGCCCCATATGATCCCCCGTGCCTGCCAGGAGCAATTTCTGAGCATGGAGCCAGGAGTAACCCCTGAGCGCTGCCGGGTGTGATCCAAAAACCAAAAAAAAAAAAAAAAAAAAGAAAATGGAATAGCTCTAGTTGTATTTGAAACCATTACAACCATTATATTTTCTCTTTTTCTTAATACCTTGAATGTTTTTTATAATTTTAATTTTTTAATTAATAAAATAAATTAATCTCCACTTGATTTGCACATCTGCATGTACCATATTGACAGTCACCCCCGTGAAGATGTGAGCCATTGTTACCCTCTGAGAAGTTCCCACATGTGCTTTCTCAACTGAGAGTCACTGTGAATTTGCTGTTATTCACTTTCCCTACCTCAAGATCCAAGTGGCTGTGGTGTCTTTTAAACCTTATATACATGAAATAACAGAATTTCTTTCTGTTGACTTCTTTCACTCCACACAATGGTGTTGTTAATCATTTGTTGCATATCCAAAGTTTGTACTCATGTCATGTGCTATTCAGCATAGGGATAGGCTGTCACTGTGAATGAGACACAGTAGATAGTTGACTCACTTATAGTCTGTGAATGTTTTTAAGAAATCTGTGGGTATTCTTGTATATATGTACATCTTTATCTACAGGGCACCTTACACAACACTGGTTTGCTGAAGAATATGATATACAGAGTTCCAAATATAGCTGTGGAGTATGATATGTCAAGTCCTGAATATATATGAAGAATCTGAGTATGATATGCACAGTCCTGAGTATGAATGAGGAGTATGATATGCAGAGTTCCAAGTATGGTTGAAAAGTATGACTTGCAGAGTCCTAAGTATGTTAACACCTCAGTGTTACCCTGAACATAAGGTTCCAGGCCACTATGGTTGGCTGTTAATCTGAAATAGAATATCATGCAACTTGGGTTCTAGACTTGATGTTGGCTCCCATCCTATTATAGAGTCAGACACTAAACGTAGAAAGAGGACATGACATTCTTAGGAACACACATGGAATTTACAAATGGTTCTTTTCACAGTGGACAGGAGAAAGGAGCACTCATGTGCAAAAGCCTGTGTAGAAGTTGGTTTCTTGGAAAGCAAATTTTAAGGGCATTGGGGCCACACCCAGAAATGCTCATGGATTACTCCTGATGTGCTCAGAGTGCTATATGGGATGTGAGAAATCAAATCCAGAATAATCTCATGTTAGACAAGTGTACTACTCTACTACTACAACAAGTGTATCACTCTACTATCTTTTCAGCCCTGGAAAAGCATATTTTCAGTAAGAATTCACAAGCAGGGACTAAGGAGAGTTGCAGTGGGGAGCAGTATGGTGGACGGGAACAGAGTAGGCCACAGGATGTACTCGTCTCTAGTTTGATCTGTTGAAGCCTCAGATGATCCCACTGGACAATGTGTTTCACTCTTCAGCACCCTCTAAAGTTGTGATGACATGGCCAGCCTGTCACATATGCATGTCAACCAGTCAATGCAGTCAACTGATATCTTCAGCCAAGACATTTCTAGACACAGCTGAGGCAGAAGGTTATACACTTGCCATCTACTCCCCTGGAGCCAGAGATTGAATTTGCAGATGGGTTGCAGTCCATACAGTGAGCCACACACCCTCCATCTCTGCAGCCTGTCCTAGCACAAGACCTACTATATCCTTTTCTGGGGCCACAGACTGGTCCTACGGGTTATAGAGAACAACCCAAGTCTCTGAGCATGATGAGACATGCAGGCTGGCTTTTGTGAGAGCATCTATGGGTGAGTATTGACTGAAGGGGGTAGAACAGAGACATGTGACCACAGAGGGGAAGTGTTGCTTACCTCTGAGTGGGCAGTGAGGGCACTTTAAGCAAAGATGATGGTAATGAGATTGTGCAGAATTTCCAGAGCGGGCATGCCAATAATTTTCAGTCAGTAAGTGCCTGTTCTCAAAAGGGTCTGAAAGTATTAACCAGACTTTACATAAGTCTCATAAAGAACACATCTATATCCTATTAAGTTGAGAATCAGTGGGGTTAAGTTACTTGGCTAACAGCATGTAGTAAGTAATAGACAATCAATTCAGAGATAAAACTCCAATTTCATGGAGCTCAAAATTCTACTTCATTTAAAAAATTTTTAACATCGTGGTTACAAGGTCATTTATAATACACTTGGATTTTTTCCCCACAGTTGCGAAGTTGTTCATGATTGAATTTCAATCATAGAATGTACAATACCCTTCACCAAGGCACATATCAGCCACCAACTACCCCCTCCCCCATTTCCCTCCTGCTCTCCCGGTGCCTGCCAACTTCTGGGGCAGGCAATATTTTTCTCTCCCTATCTCTGTCTTTTTCTCTTCCCTTTTTTTCTTTTAGGCACAGTAGTTTGAAATATTGTTATTTAAGGGGTATCATGTCATATGTCACTTTTCCTCCTTTTAGTATCCAGGTCTTATCTAGAATAATCATTTCCAACTATTATTGTCATAGTGGTACATTCTCTGCCCTAACTGCACTCCCGGTTCTTTGTAACAAGCTCCTATCATGAACCTGTCTTCCTGTCCCTCATCTCTATTGTCTCTGCAAATGATTACCATACTACCTTTTTCTTTTTAACTATCCCACAAATGAGTTCTGCACTCCTTCTTTTGAACCTAGAGCAGCTCCAGAAAACAGCGAACATGCGAAAGGACAGTTGTTCCTTAGCACCATTCACGGCTCTGCTGTTGCCAGCGTTGTCTCGATTTGAAATGAAGCCTTGGCAGTGGGTCTGCCTTTCATTAGCCACCAAAGCACTGAGGATCTCTGCCAACTAATGATGGTCCTGACAGCATTCACGGCAGACATATTCAAATGCAATTAAAAACTGCAAATAGAGTCATCCGAAGTCATCCAACACAGCAACTGGCAATGACTGGCACATAGACAAGTCGCACAAACTGAACTCTCTGAGCGGGAGGCATTCGTGACTCACTGCCTTTCATTGCCTCAGACCAGCCGCCACTTCCCTGTCCTCCCCAACAGCCTCACCCACCTCTTTGCTGCTCCCAGTTTCTTCCCCTTGTTGGTCTACTATCTGTTCACACCCAGCACCTTAATGAGTTGGCCTTGTCCGGAGCCAGGACTTACTTTCAGAAGACGTGGTGACCCCAGACGGGCCTAGGCCATTGTTGGGAGCATTCAGAACACTTTATTGATCATTGTCCTGCCCTGAAATCTCAGAGTACAGCCACCCTATGCCCAGCCCTTACTCATACTCGGGGCAAAGCCTCACAGAGCCAAAGAGGAAAAAGAGAGATTTGTCTTTTTGGAGATAACACAGAAACAAGTAGGTAATTTCCACAAAGTGACTGTGAGGGTTAGTACTAGGTAGTAGGCACTATTTTAGGGTTATTGTTATATTGCAAGTCTTAATAGATATTAGGTACTAGCTGTCACCTCCCTCCCAGGGCAAAATGCTATTACCTGATGGTCAGACCTTTCACATCTGGAAGGGGTCTATGGAAGGTAATAAAGGGATTGCCTTAGGGGTGAAAAAGGATTCAGAAGATTTCAGAGGGAGATTCAGCAAGAAGCCTCAACTGGAAGAGGCAGGATGGAGGGATCAGAAACAATTGGGCACAGGAAGGCTGTTAAGCTTAGAAGCCACACGTGGTGGCTAGGGCCTTATAATAAAAGATTCATGTCCCCTGACTTCTACTGACTTCTTATGGTTTCATTTCCTTGCTGCTACCCTGAATCTGCAGACCTGCCAGCTGGAAGAATGCAGGTGCCTGGCCTGTCTGAGAAAGGCCTCACCATCCATCCACCATCATCCTGCTTCATCCAGAACTCTTATTAAATTAATTAATACTACACTACCTACAAGGGTTCTGTACTAGGTACTATGTTAGTGTTAGGTACTCCAGGAGGGTTAGTCCTGGATCCTGTTTTGTTTGTGTTGGATACTAGTACTTTATTAGGATTTGGTACTAAGTACCGGGTTCATTAAGGACTCCTTATGTGGGCAAGTCCAGGAGGTCTCTTATCTCAACACCACTTGATCCAGAGCAACTCTGGAAGGCCAGTGAGTAGAATCATGACTAGAATCATGCAGAGAAGTTTCCTGCATTCCTTCTCACAGACTGGGAACCTGTGGAGATTGTCCACTCTCACAGTGTAGTTTTAATATATTCTGGACATCTGGCTGGCTGGCAGACTGGGTTGGAGAAGTAAAAGGCACAGGGACTGAAAAGGGAGAAATGAAATGGTTGTATTTGCAGATGACACGGTTGTCTATATGTGGTTGAAAATAACTCACCAGAAGAATTCCTAGAATGAATCAGAGAGCTCCTCAAAGTTGCTGGATTAGTACACAAACAATGTCATGTCCATTTATTAACAAAGAACAAGAAGAAGCTTTAACTTAGAAATGTGCTAATATTGTAATCAAGCAAGAGGTGGTGTAAAGCTTCTGTCTGTATGGAAGAGACTCTCTGTGTTAAAAAAAATTCCAAGGCTGATGAATGAAATGAAAGAAGACAGAGAGAAAGAGAGCTAGAGAGAGAGAGAAGGAGAGAGAAGAGGAAGCCAGCCCATCTACCTGCAATGGAAAACTCAATGTAGTAAACCTCCCAGTTCTTCCAAACTACCCGAAGGCTAAAGAATTCCCTAATATAATTCCTGCCAGATTTTTAATAGTATCAAGAAGCCTAAAATTAATATGGAAAGGATCAACTCTAAATTAGCTCAAATAATCAAAACCAAAAATAAATACTCTTATGATACCTAATAATAAGTTTCCTATATAGCTACATTAATTAGAAAAAGTTGCATTGGCATAAAGGCAGTCATAAAAATCAATGAAACTGAGCAAACACTCAAGAAGCAGAACAAAAAAGTTGTTCATTTTGATTGAGGCCAAAAACATCTTAAAGGGAGAAGAGTCTTTTCAATAAAGCAGGCTGAAATAACAGGACCCCCCAGCCCCAACCCAAGTCCCACACCTGAAACAGAAGCTGACTCAGAATGAATAGATCAGGGATATAAAGGGAAAATAGGAAATGATCCAGTTTATTTTCAAACAAAATTTGAATCCAACTCAAACAAAATTGAAAGTGAAGCATATTGTGTCAAACGCCCTGCAACATGATCCAGAGGCTATGATGGAGATAAAGCTGATCAGGCCCAAAATTCGTGACACCACCCCCAAACTCCAGGTGCTTCTCAGTCAACAATACACTTTAACATTTCATGTGTATGTGTGTGTGTGTGTGTGTGTGTGTGTGTGTGTGTGTGTACTAAGTTCAATCATAAGTCTTGTATTTTTTTTCTTTCTTTAAATACCCTGTACACCACATTTGTCAGAACACAATTTAGGGAACCAGAGAGATAGTACAGTGGGGAGGGAGCTTGCCTTACTTGCTGGCCCAGATTCCATTTCCAGCACCTTACAGGGTCACCAGAGCATCATTAGAAGTGATCCCTGAATGCAAAGCCAGGACCACTATGTGTGCCCCTACTCAAAAATCAACAAATAAAATGTACAATTTATGTGCTTCCAATGATTAAGCCTCTCCCACCCCCAATATACTCACATTCTCATTCATAGTCTCTGCTTTAATTCATTGAGATTCCAGGAGGATAAATGAAGGAGGAATTCCACAAAATCTGAGCTGGGGGTGAGGGGGTTCTTTCAATCAACATCAATCACATGATCACAATATTAATAAACTGAAGTCACTAATGAAAACGTGTTATGGATGGCTTCTATGTAGAGGATGAAAAGATAATCGACATTATTGAACAAATGCTTGCAGCTCGCACCCATGACTAAGAACAAGCCTCTAGTGTCACACCATAACCTAAGAGGATTTTCAGAAACTGTCAAAGTGGTTTTAAAAAATTGCATTAGACGTGAAGTTGGGGCCCGGGAGATAGCATGGAAGTAAGGCGTTTGCCTTTCATGCAAAAGGTCATCGATTCGAATCCCGGTGCCCCATATGGTCCCCCGTGCCTGCCAGGAGCAATTTCTGAGCATGGAGCCAGGAGTAACCCCTGAGCACTGCCGGGTGTGACCCAAAAACCAAAAAAAAAAATTAGATGTGAAGCATCACTTGACTGAGTAGATCCACAGATGGCAAATAGACCCATGCACAGCCAATTTTGCATCACTAGCCACAAGAGAAGTGCCAGTTCAAACTACAAGCAAAAATTGCTCCCTCTCTTCAGGAGGCAGAATTGGAGAACAGCGATTCCACTCAGTGCCAATGAAAAGATAGAGAAGCTTGTTTGTTCTTTCCTTGCTGTTGTGAAAGCATCAGGGTCCAGGTACCCTAGTCAATGCCTCCAAGTCTGAGAGTCTTGTATGAAACTTAGCAGAGCAGCCAGGACTCAATTATTGTGCTAGAAGAAAAAGCACGTTTGCACAACCTGAATAGGTTTTGTTGATAAGTAGACAAGTGCCCAAACCAGCCGTGATGGTCTTCAACAGTAGATGCTAAGTAGTAAACTGCTGTACAGACATGACATAGATATTAATTACCATTGATATTGAGCACACCCACACACACATAGACACACAAACACACACACATAGACACACACATATACACCTTGGAACCATCTCCGGAAGGTTCTAGTGGATCAAAAACCCAAGTCCCTGAAGGTTGCCTACTCTATGTTTCTATTTATATATCACATTTAAATAACATGAGTTTAGAAATGGAGGCAGACCTGAGATCGTCAGGGCATGGTGGAGGTTCTATGGGGGTGATGAGTAGAGACCCTCTAAGATCATGCCAGGGATCCTGAGACCGCTGACACCACTCATGGTTCTTGTAGATTCAGGAGCCTCACAAGTATTACAGTGGCATAGGACTAAATTCACACCCAGGTGTTCTCCTGAGACTGAACAGGGATCTCCACATTATTTCTTAGAATGTAGTGTAAATCTTTAATGCCTTCTCCTCTTGACAGATTTGCAGATAGGGGTTTCAGTTTGGGGTTCTCATGGAGAGAATTGCTGTGAACATTGTTGTGTAAGTCTATCCTGGACATCTGCTTTCATTTATGTTAGCTAAATATTAGGAGTTGATGAGCTGTTTAGCAGGCTAACTTTATGTTTAATATTATAATAAATGGACAATGAGGCTTCCAGAGTTAGCATCAAATCAAAACCCCCTTGTGGCAATGAGTGGGTGTTCTAGTGGCTCTACATCCTTGTCATCATTTGGAGGAGGAAAGACTTTTTAATTAGAGCCTTCAAAGAGTATATATAGTGGCATTTTCTTCTACGTTGACTTTCCTTGTTGCTGATAACTAATGATGTTGAAGATGTTTCATCTACTTAATGGCATTCATAAATCTTCTTTGTGAGTGACTGTAAAAATCTTTGGCTAAGTGTTTAAAGTGGGTTATTTTAATTATGGTGTTGTAGAAGCCCTTTATAACTTGCAGGTGAAAGTTATTTGTCAATTATTCATTGGGGAAAATTTTTTTTGTGTTTTTGTTTTTTTTGTTTTTTGGGTCACACCCGGTGGTGCTCAGGAGTTACTCCTGGAGATCTGCTCAGAAATAGGCACCGGGGACGAAATGGGATGCAGGGATTTGAGCCAACCACCTTAGGGTCCTGGGTCAGCTGCTTGCAAGGCAAAAGCCACTGTGCTATCTTTCTGCCCCCCCCCCACTTTGTTTTTGGAATTGGGGAAATATTTTATCTTAGTGACTTTTTTTCATTTTCTCTCTGGTAGAAGACTTTAGATTAACTGAATATATCAATGTTCTTCTTACGTTCATGGCTTTTTAGCCACAATCTAAGAATATTCTTTTTTACCAACCTAGATCACAAATAGATTCTCCTATGTTTCCGCTGGAAAAAAATTTCTTTGACTTATTCATCTGGTCTCAGTCTCAGATTTTTCTTTCAATTATTGTATAAAATAGGGGCTAATTATTTTTTTGTTCCAGTGGATAACCAGTTGTTGCAGTTTTAAATCTTAGAGAAATTCCCTTTTCTTCAGTAATTTTCTTTTTTGGGTATCACATTCAGCAGTATTTTAGGACAATTCCTGTTCTATGCTCTGGAGTGTCCTCTGACAGGGTTTGCAACATCATGTTTGGTATCAGGGATTTACATGGGGTCAGCAGGGTATAGGACAATATCTTCATTCATATACTAACTATCCAACCCCTTGTTAATTTAGTTATTTTAGGTAACTTTCCAGACTTTGAATTCATGCATAAAAGTGGATGACCTTTACTCTGTTGATATCTGTGTCTCTGGATAAATCATATGCAGGAGGTGTGAGATGTTATTATGCTATAGTGAATTATGTTGGTAATTTTCCAGCCAGTCAGCATTCCTAAAATAATGATTAACATTGGGAGGTTATTTCTTATGTTTGGATTTTAACAAAACATATTCAGAACTACTTTAAAGTCTGCCCTTAGAGACATTTCACTTTTTGAGATGGTGAAGGAAAGAAATTCTCTTGACAATGGAGCATATTATATGGGACTAATATAAATGGCTATCTTCTTTTGTTTGGGTGCATGGGCACACTCAGTAATGCTCAGGGCTTGCTCTTGACTGTGCTCAGGGATCATTCCTGGTGGTCTAAGGGTCCATATGGGGTACCAGGGCCTGGATCAGCCATGTACAAAGCAAGTTCCCTGTTCACTGTACTATCACTCTAGCCCCACCATGGGTATCTTTTGAGTGATTCAACTTCTCCAGGGAATGGCTGGAGATGAAGGGTTTTGATGTATCTCAAAGTATATCTTAATTAATGAATTGGGTCACAGGGACTAATGAGTTTTCATTGTGGCCTTGTGCAGAGTAACTTGGTCTTGGATGAGCTGTTGCTGAATTGTCTCAGGCCCAGAACAGAGCTCAGAATCCCAACCTGTGAAGATGAGGAGACCCTTTGCACCATCGCTGTGACCTTCAGTACTTCTCCTTGATCTCAGTGAGATCCCAGCTCCTATTTCTACTTTGAGTTATTGTGACACCAGTGTTACCAAGTAAAATAAGATTGTGAAAATCCTTAGTTCATTCTTGAGTTGCCTTGCCAGTCCCTCTCACCTCCAGCATCATTTGTCTGAACTTGGATCATAGACTGTAGAATAAATCTCTCCTTGAAGAACAAGTGAAGCCAGGGATTCCCTGAGCTCAAACATCCTCTGGACCAAATAGAAGCTGGGAGTTTGGCTCATGAGTCAAACCAGGAGGGCTTGAGAAGCTTGGGTGTTATGTTGATTCCATGAATTATTTCCAAAAGAGGCAACTCCAGTGAGCAGTGGGTGGGGAGTCAAGAGTCTTCTAGAATCTTTCAGGGCATGGAGTGATAGAATAGCAGTCAGGCACTTACCTTATAGGCAACAGACCCAATTTGATCCCTGATACAGAACATCAATAGTAGGAACCTTTGAATAGAGAGCTAGGAGTAAACCCTGAGAACCACCAGAGTTTACTGGTGTCCTGCCACTAAATCAAATCAAATTAAACAAAACAAACCAGAATCTGTTAGATCCAATTCACCATGAAGCAAGGCCAGTCAGCGACATGCTCTTTGATTCAGTTCTATCTTTATTTTATAAAAGGAATCAAAGGGGTCGGAGAGATAACATGGAGGTATGGCATTTGCCCTGCATGCAGAAAGATGGTGGTTCGAATTCCA
>PVKC010019712.1:0-18960 GCA_004027635.1 Crocidura indochinensis
GTAACTCCTGAGCACTGGTGAGTGTGGCCTAAAAACAAAAACAACAAAAAATGAGCAGGCTGTTGAATTAGATTTTAGGGGCACACACACACACACACACACACACACACACACACACACATAACTGAAATATCTAGTTTCACCTCTCAGATAGAGGGGACATAAGGGATGGTACCAGGACCAAACAGATATATGATCACTAAGTAGTAAGCTAGACACAGAGTGGACCACTTATTCTAGCAGCCCGGGGGTGAGGGTGGGGAATATGGGATGCAGGATGGGAATGGGAGTGGAGGGAGGGTAATTTTGGCGACGGGAATTCCCCTGATTCAATGTTAATATGTACCTAAAATACTACTGTGAAAGATATGTAAGCCAATATGGTCAAAATAACAATTATATATATAAAAAAACTACAATTTCCTCAAAAAATCTAATAAGTAGCCTAATCAGCCATAGACATTCATAGTTTTAGACTGTAAAACTAACTGAACACAGTCTTGATTTGAATAGTGATCTTGAAATACAGTTAGATCCTATTCTCTGAATCTAGGAGTATGACCTCATTTTGGTATAAAGAACCAAAGAAGTAATTAAGTTAAGAAAATAACTAGATTTCCAGGGTAGGTCTAGATCCAATCAATCTTGTAAAACACCCATAGAGAGAAAATGATGTCATGGCATACACAAAGACTTAGATTGTGAAGTTACCATCAAGGACTACCAGAATAAGGCATGGGTGTGAATCACCTGAGAACTTCCACAAGAAAAGTATGGCCTTACTGTCCCTTAATTTTCACGATTGAATTTCAAATCTATAAAGTATATGCTTTTAGAACTGCTCAACTTGAAGGTATTTGATGAAGCTGAATTAGGAAAATGACACCAAAATCTTATCTATATTAATATGAATCTTCCCTTTAGTGTAGTTTAATTTTTGATAAGACACAAAAACAAAAATGTATAATATCTTCAATTATTGTACATAATGACAAAGTGAGTCTTTAGTGAAGACTACTTATTTTCACTTTAATATGTTTAAAAGGAGATTAAGAACATTGTGTAGTGGGAAAATGGATTTACCTTCCATTTGTTGAATCATAAAAAGCAAGATACCAGTTATTTAGATCAATATTGACTGTAAGAAGACATAGAGAAAATCTAACACCTGGAGGCTAAACAACATGCTGCTCAACAACAGCTGGATTAAAGAGGAAATCAAGATAGAAATAAAGAGATCCTTGAAATGAATGACAATAAATAAACAAATTATCAAAATCTATGGGACACAGATAAAGCAGTTTAAGGGGAAACTCATAACAATACAGGCTTACATTAGGAAAAAAAAGTATGACAAAATCACCAATCTAAAGGGACACCTTAAATATCTGGTAAATCAACAGCAATGTAATCCAAACACAAGCAGAAGAAAAGGAATAATAAAACCATCGCATAAATCAATAACATAGAAACAAAGACCATTCAAATAATTAATGAGGCCAGGAACTGGTTATTTAGAATAAACAATATAGACAAACAACTGACAAAACTTACAAGGAAAAACAGAAAAAAACATTGAAACAAATTATATCAGAAATGAAAGGAGAGAGATTACAAAATAATTCTCCAAAATACAAGACATCATGAGGGATTATAATGAATAACTTTACTCAGTTAACCTAAAGAACCCAGAAGAAATAGCAGATTTCTGGAAAAATATTATCTCCTGATACCTAACAAAGAGGAGGTAAAAAGTCTAACAAGGCCAATCACAAATAAGTAAACTGAAACAGTAATTAAGAAACTCCTTAAGAATAAAAGTCCAAGACCAGACGAGCTTATAGATGATCTATATCAAATATTCAGAGAAGAGTTACTACCATTGATACTAGGACCCTTCTAAAACATCAAAAAGAGGGGACTCCTCCCTAATAACTTTTAATGAAGGTAATATCACACTAATTCCCCAGTTGACAAAGATACCATGAAAAAAGACAACTACAGACCAATCTCACTAATGAATATGGGTGCAAAAATCCATAACAATATCTTAGCAAACCAAATCCAACAACACATCAAAAAGAGTACATATCATGACCAACTGGGCTTCATCCCATGGATGCAAGGATGGTTCAACATATGCAAATCAATCAGTACCCTACACCACATAAATAAAAGTAAGGTCAAAAAATCACATGATTATATAAATTGTTGCAGAGAAGGAATTTGACAAAATCCAACACCCCCTGATGATGAAACTCTCAGTCAAATAGAGGAAAAAGTAACCGTCTTCAAAATAACAGTAGCTGTCTAAAAGAAGCCCAGATCCAACATTATTTTTTTTTTTTTTTGGTTTTTGGGCCACACCCTGTGACGCTAAGGGGTTACTCCTGGCTATTCGCTCAGAAGTCGCTCCTGGCAGGCACAGGGGACCATATGGGGAAGCGGGGGATCGAACTGTGGTCCATCCTAGGTTAGCGCAGGCACCTTACCTCCAGCGCCACCGCCCGGCCCCCCAACATTATTTTTAAGAGTGAAAAGCTGAAATTATTTCCACTAAGTTCAAGCACTAGGCAAGGTTGTCCACTATCTTCACTCCTATGAAACATAGCTTTAGAAATCAGAGTAATAGCAATCAGACAAGAGAAGAAAAGCAAATAAATTCAAATAGAAAAAGAGGAAGTCAAACTATTTACATTTACAGGTGTCACAATTATATATATATATATATATATATATATATATATATATTGAAACCCCTAACGAATACAAGAAACAGATCCTATAAACAATACAGCAAAGTGGCCAATACACAAAAGTCAATACATAGTTCAATTCATTTATACAAATAATGACTCAAAGAATAAAGAGATAAAGGAATCCATCCCATTAGATATATCAAGTGCATAGGAATCAACCTTAGAAGAGAGGTGAGAACCTATACCATGAAAACTTCAAAACACTTCATAAATAAATTGAAGAAGAGCTAAAGAAATGGAAGAAATTTCATGTTCATGGGTTAGAAGAATTAATATAATCAAAATGACCATCTTACCTAAACTACTAAATAAATTCAACATAATGCCTATCCAATTTTAGATATCATTATTCAAGGACTCAGAACAATCAAATATAAAGTTCATGTGAAACCCTAAAATACCTATTAAACCCATATTAAAAAAAGGAAAGTGGGAGGAATCTCATTACCTAACTTGAAGCTCAACTACAAATACACAGTGATCAAAACAGCATAGGATTTGTGCAAAACCAAGATCTCTAATTACAGAATTCTGTCTGTTAGAACCATGATTGAGTAGGACTTTTTCTGGGGCCATGAATAAAGACATTAGGGTATGGCAATTAGTATGCCTGGAGTTTGTAGTTGGTCTTATGACAGTGTGCTTCATGGATAGAGACACCCTGTTTGTATTTTTTTTAGGCCAAAGGTATTTTTTTTAATTTTTATAAACTTTGTTGTAGTCTAGATATTATTGTTAAATATTATTTATGTGTGTGGTTTATTGGCCACACCTGGGCAGTGCTCAGGGGTTACTTCTGGTGCTGTGCTCAATATTCAGTCCTGGTAATCTTAGGGGACCATATGGGATGCAAGAATCAGACCCAAGTCGTCCTCGGTTGAACACATGCAAGGCAAATTATCTAACAACTCTACTATTGATCTGACTCTTCAAGGCCCAAAGTT
Organism: Crocidura indochinensis; assembly: GCA_004027635.1. Lineage (NCBI taxonomy): Eukaryota > Metazoa > Chordata > Mammalia > Eulipotyphla > Soricidae > Crocidura > Crocidura indochinensis. The sequence goes on from PVKC010019712.1 coordinate 3,704, forward strand.
TAATTCCTAGAAAACAAGCGTTCTTACACCTTACAGCATTAGTAAAACTAGGTCTGAACCCTTAAGCACTGTACTTCGAAGTCAATCATTATCAAGGATATTACTCCTTCAGCAATTCTCTTCCTTGAGTGCCCTAAAGGATGATCACTACAGTACAAAAACATATTTAAAAATTATGTATGTGTTATATCATATTTAGTCACTTTTATATAGTTTGAATGTTCTTTACATCGAGTTAAAGCTTTATCAACATAATAAAACTCTATTTTCAATTCCTTTTCCTTCATAGTCTATTATTTTAAAATTAATACAATCAAGTTTTGGGGATGATTGAGAACAGATACATCTCTACATGGAAAGAACCAGACTGAGAACCCAGATAACATGTCATCACAAGTCATTGGTTCAGGCCAGGGCACAGAGATGATGGAGCCTGACACTATCACTTTCAAATGCACCACAAATATAATATAGCACCATTTCTTCTTGTAAGGCATACTGAAAAAGGAGAAATTTTACATATAGAAACAAGGTCTTATCTACTAGGGATAAGAACTCATACACTTTACAATACAGGGGAACCTCCCATCTTGAACATATGTCATGTGGACCCAATTTAGATTCCAGGTGATTAGACAGTGACTGTCCAACCCCAAACCCTAAATCCCAGACATAGAACCAACACAGTTTTCCACAACGGCTCCAGGAACCAATCTCCCTCTGGGACATTCTTCAATGACACCAACATGTGCCGGTTTTGATATGACATCCTGACAATGAGGAAATGGCAACAACTTGGTCCAAGAGCAGGTTGTCTTACCTCACCTCCTAATGATAAGATAAAATAAGAAGACATGTCATACTTTGATCTGTACAAAAGCCAAGTTCACTATCTACAGAAGACTGACAGTGACAACCATGACTAGGCAGAACTTATCCTGTGACCAATAAAAAAAGACTTTAGTCTAGGCTGTGGCCAGTGATCTGTACATCAGTCAAGATCTCTCAATCCAGGTCTGACTGAGACAATTGCAACTGAGCAGATCTTCTTAAAACATAATGAAAACATAAAATATAAAACATAAACTATGCTTCTTCCTAGGATCAGGGCAAAAACCAAGACCACCAACTATAGAAAACTGATTAAAACAACAGTGATGAAACAGAACTCCTAGAACTGTCAAGAAAGACTCCATCCTAGGCTCCATCCTTTGACCTGTGCAAATATCAAGATCTCTAGCTACAGAGGCATGATTTTATATTTTTTAGCAGAAAGTTTCCAGACTCCACAAAAGGACCTAGGGAACAGTAAAAGAACATGTATGGAGCCTGTAGTTATTCCCATGACAGTATACTTCAAGGACAGAGAAACTCTGTTAGGCCAAGGGAATTCCCTTTCTAATTTCCCCAATATTTTCTGTCTCAAGAGAAAAAAAAGAGAAGAACAAATTAATTTTTTTTGGTTTTGTATTGTTGTTGTTTGTTGTTTTTGTTTCTTTTTCTGTGGTTATGTGTGTGTGTGCTTTGTTTTGTTTTTATTTCAGGACTGTGGATATTGTCTTTATTGCTGGGTATTTTTCCAGTTTTTTTGCTTGATTTCTTTTAATTTTTTGTATTATTATGTTTGTTCTTTTTTCCCTTTTTTCTTTTAAATTGATATTTATAGCCTCCCATATTTTACCTGTTTAATTTTTGCCCCCCCTTTTTTTTCTTTTCTTCAAACAGAACCACATAACTTGAACCATCATGTTCAGCCTCACAAACTTGCGGGGGGGAAATAATTGTGGGTATCAAGACCAAGCAGTGATATGAACATTAAGTAGAAATAAAAAAAACTGATCAGAGGTATAACTGTATGGGCACTGCAGACAATGACCGGGATTGGACAAACTGGTTTGCCTGGAGCCTAGAAATGGTTTTCTGTCAGGAAACTTCAGGGGTAGCATCTCCTTGTACTTAGGCCAAAGTTTTTCCTTTCCATGACCCATATTCTTCGGTGGGCCCATGCAAATGATTTACAGTGCTCCTTTGACTCCAAACCTTAAAAAAGTTGATGGTCACTATCACTAACAGGTATAAATAGCACAAACCTGAGAACAACAATCCATGATAATATATAAGAATTGTGTCCTTGTGGTGTCTTATAAATTATGCACTGAATAGTACTGAATAGTTGCATCATGCTGGTATATTTAATTTTGTGTGTATCCTGTAATTATATCATAATGTTTTCAGAGAACTTACTGTAAAGAACAACATATACCTTTGATGTACTATACTAAGCATTGAATGTGTTTGAGTTTAGAAGGGTAATATTTCCTTATTTAAAAAAATGATCAGGGGCCCGGGAGATAGCATGGAGGTAAGGCATTTGCCTTTCATGCAAAAGGTCATCGGTTCGAATCCCAGTGCCCCATATAGTCCCCCGTGCCTGCCGGGAGCAATTTCTGAGCATGGAGCCAGGAGTAACCCCTGAGCACTGCCGGGTGTGACCCAAAAACCCACCAAATCCAAAACCAATGACAACAGAATCAATACCCAATACTTATACTAGCACCCCAGGGGGGTAAAAGAGGAGGATATGGGATGCATGCTGGCAACAGGGGTGGAGGGAGGACAACATTGGTGGTGGGAATGCCCCTGATTCAATGTTGCTATGTACCTACAATATTACTGTGAAAGATTTGTAATCCACTTTGGTTAAAAAAATTTTTTAAACAAACAAACATACAAAAAACATAATAATTAGAAAAAAAGTTAAACAAAATGCTTCCCCAAAACAAAAGTCCAAACCCAGATAGATTCACTACTGAATTTTTTTAAAGCCTCTACATGGCTGTACTGCCAAGACCTTATAAGCTCTTTCAGGAAAGTGAGGAAAAAAAAAACAGATACATTCCCAAAGAGTTTCTGTGAATCTAACATCACCAAAAATAGACAGAGACACCTCAAATAGTACACTGTGTTATCATTCTGGCCTCCAAATAAAGAATATTTTTATAAATAAAAAATTGGAGAGGAGAGTATATAGTTATTCTTCAAATGTTTTCTAAATGCATTTTATGTGATCCTCCATTTGTTTAATAATATTAATAACACATATATATATATATATATTTGAATCGGTCACATTATATATATCTTCCATGTTAAGTATGTTTTTTAATAAATAAGACTAACTTAATGGGGATTTTATATTTTCTTTTTATGTTTATTTCCTTAATAGTTATAACTCTTAGTGTTTTTATTTCCAAATGTAGAATACCCTCCTCCATTTTTTTCCCTTTTACTTGTTTTGGTTCTACTTAGTAAGAAATTATAGTATAAAAGTCTTTCTTGGGATAAAAATTTAGGTCAAAACAAGGGCACAGAGATAGTATAGCTTGCCATTTTTGCCCCCAATACACCAATAATATAATATAATATAATATGGCAGTGCCCTTTTTGCATAGGCACACTAAAATGGGGAAATCTTATGCATAGATACAAGTTATTTTAATAGGGATAAGAACCCATAAATTTTATTATACACTCGTGCCTTCCAACCTAAATATTTGTCATGGGGATTAGCTTAAACCTCATATAATCAGACATCGACAGCTCAACCTTGAACCCAGGATTTCAACCTTAGGACTTGTACAGTTCCCTGCAGCATAATCAGGAATCAAACTTCTGCAGGGGATTTCCTAATACAATACTGACACCAAAGTGAGCCAGGGAAGGTTCATATGACATCCTGAAGATGAGGAAATAGCAGCAACTTGACTTAAGGGCAGGTTGCCTTATCTCATTATCTAACGGTGAGATGAAATCAGAAGAAACTCCATCCTTTGATCTGTGCAGAAAAAAAAAAAAACCAAAACCAAGATAATTAATTACAGAAAACCAACTACAACAACTGACACTGAGCAAAACTTTTCCTGGGACTATAACGAAAGATTCTATCCTAGACTTTTTCCTACGATCTGTGCGAAACTCAAGATCTCTAATTACAGATGACTGGCTTTGACAACCGTGACTGAGAAAAAGTTTCCTGGCATCGTAAAGAAAAACCTTTGGGTTCTGAAAATGAACATGCATGGAGCCTGTAGTTGGTCTCATGACAGTATGCTTCAAGGGTAGAGACACCATGTATCTCTTAGGCCCAGGGAATTTCCTTTTCAATTTCCCTAATACTGTGCCTATGCAAAAACAAACAAACAAAAACTTGCCACATCAGCCCTCCCCTTTTCTCTTTTTCTTTCTCTTTATTCTTCTTTTAAAATTATTTTTATAGCTTCTATACAGGGGCTCCTGCCACCTTTCTTTCTTTTTTCTTTTTTTAAACAGAACCATAGAACATGAATGATTTTGTTAGGCTTCATATTTCTGTAGATTCCTACAAATTGAGAATATAAAAGTGGATGGTACCAGGAGCAAAGTGGTCTCATGAGCCTTGAGTGAAACATAAAAAATGATCAGATTTAAATACCCAACTCAAAGTCAAAAACAATAGAATCAAGAGACACAAACTACAACAAGCTATACACATAAGGGACCTGTTACACTAGCAGTCCAGGGGGCTAAGCGTAGAGGTATGGGAGGCATGCTGGGACAATAGCGGAAGGAGGTAAACACTGGTTGTGGAAATTACCTAATTCACTGTCATTATGTACCTTAAATATAACTGTGAAAAACTTTGATTCACATTGGTCTCAATAAGGATTAAAAAAAATAAGTCTGGGGGTCGGGCGGTGGCGCTGGAGGTAAGGTGCCTGCCTTGCCTGCACTAACCTAGGACAGACCACGGTTCGATCCCCCGGTTCCCCATATGGTCCCCCGTGCCTGCCAGGAGCGACTTCTGAGCGAATAGTCAGGAGTAGCCTTGAGCATCACTGGGTGTGGCCCCCCCAAAAAAATTAAGTCTAAAATCTAATAAATAGTCTAGAAATTGAACTATAGGAGCAAAGCATGTTCCTTCTTTTTTTTTATGGTTTTTGGGTCACACCCGGCAGTGCTCAGGGGTTACTCCTGACTCCATGCTCAGAAATTGCTCCTGGCAGGCACGGGGGACCATATGGGGCACTGGGATTCGAACCGATGACCTTTTGCATGAAAGGCAAACGCCTTACCTCCATGCTATCTCCCGGGCCCCAGCGTGTTCCTTCTTATGTTTTCAGTATAACTCAATTCTGAAGGAAGGTGTAATTTGTTCTTATGATTTTACAGTGATAATTGATTATTGTGGTAGAAGTGATTAAACTGATATGTTTGACAGAAAACTCCACAAACTTTATTCAATCTAATTTTCATAGATGTCTCCACATAGAGTTTCCTGTCCACTGTCATCCAATTTGTCTTTCCAGAATGTTCACATTTTTGTTCCATACATTTTAAACCAGTTTCTTTTATTTTTGGTGGTAGTTGGCATCCTTGTCTTATCTGAAGAAATAGTAATATTCTTTATGACAGGGTCCATCTTCTATTTTATTCTGTATATATAGTTATCTAGAATGGTAGGAATATCATGGACTGGTAACTTATTTCAGCCTGGTTGAATGAGAACATTTTGTTTCATTGTATTTCTTACATTTTAATTTCTCTTCTATTAAATTTTGGAAAAATAAATCAGTTTTAGAAGATTATTTCAGATTTATCATTTAATTTTGATCTGTATGCTACATACAAGATAAAGGGGAAAGATGAAAAGTTGAGTACCTAACTAAATAAACTATTTGAAATACAGAAAATTGATTTATATTACAACTTGACAACATAAGCAACAACTATCACAAAAACCTTTTCTTTTAATAAGAACTAGATCAGGGCTAATAAGATTGTCCAAATTGCTGGAAAATATATTTTACATGTGAGAGCCCCAGTTATTTCTCAAAAAAAAAAACAGTGCACCTCGAGAACTATCAGCAGTGGTTCCTGAGTACTGCTGGATGAAGGGTTCTTGCCCTCCTAAAAAAGCATTAGATTCTAACTGCTAATACTTGTAAATTAATATTTACATTAACCCTATAGGCATGCAATTTTTCCCAGACTAATGAAGATGAGGATGAAAGACTTGAGAAATAGAAGTAAGATAAATTTAGAAAGAGAAAGAGAGAGAGAGAAAAAGAGAAATAGAGACAGGCATGGAAAGAAAAAAAGAGAGGATCTGTGTGCCTGTGTGTGTTTAGGGGCCACACTCAGTGTTTTTTTTATGGTCGATAAATTCAGGTATCACTCCTACAAACTTGAGGCACCATATTCCTCACAACTGATCAAACCTGAATCTGCTGGTGCAAGGAAAGAGCCCTTCCTTATTATTAATTCCTTATTATTATTATTCCTTATTATTAATACTATTAATAATAATAGTATTATTAATCCAGTTCCTTATATCATCTAAAATGATATAATTATGAATGTTGGCAAGACAAGCTTTGAATGCTACATAAATTTGCTTCTGATTTATTGGAATACCACATTTATTGTTCACCCATTATGAAATTCCAAATGATAAATTTAGCTTTTGGTACAAAACTAAAAACAGTGGAGCTTTACACTAAATAGAAATATGTTATATTTTTGGCTTTTGTTTGTTGTGTACATGACCTTGAGTACATTGTTAACATTTATTTTCTCAAATTTCTTCACTTATAAAATAGTAATCACATTTACATTTCAAGGCTATTATAATAATGAGTGTTAATGTATAGAATGTGTTGGCACATGGTGGGTGTTACAATTGGTAGCTAGTGCTAATAAAATGATTATCACCAATTAACACTCTGTCTTTTCTGTAGCTCAGGTTATCAGCATAGAATTTTCTGTTCAAGATCCTTAAATGACATTATCTATTTTAATATTTATAATAATTATCCAATACCCAATGCTATTTGTCTTTAATTCTTTTCGTTGTTGTTGTTGTTTTTAGGCGTTTGGGCCACCCAATAATGCTCCTGTAACGTCTCCATAAATTTTTAGGGGAATTCAGTCCACCAGGTGTATTCTTAGATTTTCCTGGTGGGGTAAACTGAAATATCCCCCACAGGATTCCTCAAAAGGCCCCCTGTGGATGCCTTTTTCCCTTGCGTGGATGGCTAAGGAATTTCATTAGAGATGCTTGACATTGCATTTTTAGTTCATTGACTATCTCTCTTTTATAAATCTTAATGGAAAAAATGTGGTCTCTATTAAATAATTGGCTAAAGAAAATTCCAGCACCAAAGATTACAATAAAACCCTTTTAGGACCTTATACGTTTTTTCTTTCTTGCAGCTGAAGTTCTGGGGCAAATTGAAGTTAAATTGATAAAAGCTGTTTGCTTCGTTACGATAATTAACATCTTTAACACCTGTGACTGGTTTACCCTTATGAAAACCTCTGTCTCGAGAATAAAGTCGTCACACTCCTGCCAGAAGATGTGTTGACCCCACATGCTCTGTGTGTGTGGTGACTATTATTTCAATATTATCCTCTTAGTCCGCCCATGCTACCACTTTCTTCTCATGAGGACTTCATCCCCACTAGAACTGCTGAGATGCCTGCAGCAGTATTTAATTCTTTTTTGTTTGTTTGTTTGTTTGTTTTGTTTTTAGGCTTTTGGGCCACCCAATAATGCTCAGGGGTTACTCCTGGCTATGCACTCGGAAAATGCTCCTGGATTGAAGAATCATATGGGACGCCAGGGGAAGAACCTGGGTCAGTCCTAGGCTAATGTGAGCAAGGCAGATGCCTTACTGCTAGAGTCACTGTTCCAGCCCATGTCTTTAATTCTTAATATACACTTACCTCTGATGCATGCACCTATATACACAGGGTTTAAATATTTTATATTTTTCATTATTTTATTTAATATTTGTTGTCCACTTCTTCATGTTATTTGTTTATAAACAAACTCTTACTTATCTTAACACTTTGTACAGTTTTTTGTTCGTTTTGTTTTTGGGTTACACCAGGCAGCATTCAGGGGTTACTCCTGGCTCTACACTCAGAAATCACTCCTGGCAGGCTCAGGGGATCATATGGGATCCGAACCACCATCCTCCTGTCTGCAAGGCAAATGCCTTACCTCCGTGCTATCTCTCCAGCCCATACATGCACTTTATACAGTTTTATGAGATGATTTGGAGTAGATTTTTAGAAATATTTATCAACTTTATTGTTAATTTCTATGTGTACTAAACTTCTATGTTTGTTGAATGATTTGGGAAAAGATACCTCAAATCCCTTATATCACCAACATAAAAAATGTTGTTAGATCATTCTATTGCAAAATTTAGTCTGCATATTTATAGTTAAATAAAGTCAGTGATTAGACAAAATGTGTTTAAATATATATCTTTAAAAAATAAAAGTAGAATTTTTATTACCCTTTTAGTAGGACCATGGTTTTTAGTCATGGTTGATTGAGTTGACACTTGACATGATTTTAATAATTGCCATTAATTTGAGTGAAAATGAGTTCAAGTAAGCTAAGGAGAATTTTAATGACCTTTAAAATATATTAAACAAAGTGAAATAAAATTAGCATAGTAAGCCAACACTGAAAGATTGTATAAGAGGAGAAAGACAATGTTGGAATCCTGTAAATAGCCAATAAAAATTCACCTTGTCTGTATATTGTCCTGGGGACACAGCCTCATTTACATTTATTAGAAGTAATGATGTAGTGTCCTACAGATAATTAACACAATAAAATGCTGCTAATTTCACAGTGTCATTATAAAATTTGCCAGTTCAAATTAGAAAGTGATTAACCCTCCTAGTATGGCAATGACATTTCCGTTTGCAGATTGTGAATGAAATTTGAAAGCATGTTTCCCTTAGTTGAAAAGTTCAGTTCTCTCCTATGCTTCCAACTTCTTTTCACTTTACTGTCTTTATCAGAATTTTCTTAGAATAATTGGCTGTGTTTTAGTTAAATTATGACTATTTTAATAGAATCTATCCAGGTTCTCCATTAAAGCATAGGCTTGTCTTAACATAAATGAGGTCAATTATATTTATTTAAAAGAATGGTCTGAATTAAGAAAATATGGATTAAGAAAGGTATGGGACAGAAGAAAGGAAAGAAATAAAAGAGTAAATTCAGCGAAATGCAATTTTTATGAGTAATAAATTTCATACTGCTGCATATGTGTTAGAAAATTAATTTAAAAGTACTGCATCTCATTTACTAGAAGTTAGATTTCAACCTTTTATCAGGGCAATCCCTTATACATTTACTACACAGCTATTGTCCATAATCAATTTCAATTAATTTATAAAAATAATTAATTATAAGAGAAATATTTATATTATCTCATTTAAATATTACTACTCCAGTGAAATATTTAATTAAAAAGTAGTACTTTGGGGCCCGGGAGATAGCATGGAGGTAAGGCGTTTGCCTTTCATGCAAAAGGTCATCGGTTCGAATCCCGGTGCCCCATATGGTCCCCCGTGCCTGCCAGGAGCAATTTCTGAGCATGGAGCCAGGAGTAACCCCTGAGCACTGCCGGGTGTGACACAAAAACCAAAAAAAAAAAAGTAGTACTTTAATAATGAAACCTTAAATTAAGGATAAATTTGTACAAACAGGTTAGCCATCTAGGAGCTGAAAAATCTATTCTATACATTTCTAAAACGACTAAATCCTTTCTATGTCTTTCTATTGCTTTTACTCCTTTATTGCTAGTGGTTAAAAGTAAAAGAATACATATATGGGCCAAAGACACAGTACTGGGGTTAAAGAACTTGCCTTGAATGCAAGTCAGTCCTGATTTGTTCCCCAAAACTGCATATTGACCCCTGAGTACAATTAGGGCTAGTCTTGAGTGCAGAAGAGAAGTAAATTCATAGCACTGCCAGATATGACCAACCATGCTTTCCCAACAAAAAAGAATACATAAATAACTTAAGTAGGCTCTATCTTTAAAAATGTACTAGTTTATTTTTAAAGTTAAGCTTGCTGGGTATTTTCAAGAAAAAAAATGAAAACTGATTTATTTCTGATTCAAAACAAAGAACTAGTCTAAGACAAAGTTACTTTGAAATGTTCTCTGCATTTCTGTTTTGTTGTTGTTGTTGTTGTTGTTGTAGTTGTTTGTTCTTTGTGTCACACCTGGCAGTGTTCAGGGGATCTTTTGGCTTTACTCTCAGGAATTACTCTGGCAGTGTTCACGAAACCATATGGGATGCTGGTAATTGAAACCAGGTTGGCTGCATGCAAGCCAAACACCCTATCCTCTGTCCTATCTCTCAAATCATCTCTGTATTTGAATGCATTTGCTATTAGTGGTGCTTGCTTTTCACCAATGTCTGTACCTTTAATACTGAAGTAACCCAAGGTTTTTGCCAGAATAAGCTTAAGCAAAAAGAGGATTCTCTTCACTATTGATACTGTACCTAGAATGTTAGAGAAAGCATTTAGACTATATTCTTACATGTTCTTTATGTGACTTGATTTACAAATAGACTTTTTTCTGATAAAACTTAGAATCTATGAGCTCCCATTCTCTCAGCTAATCACTAATATGGAGAGAGATAACCCCCACTCTTGGGCACTTGCTTACACACTAAGTGACAGAAATTAAAGGAGTGAATTTATTGAGTGTTAATAAATTCCATTTTAAATACCCAACATCCAGGCCCATTTTGGGAGTGCTATTGGCATTTATACTGACATAAAATGTCAAAATATGTGATTTATTATTTTAAATAGAGGATTTCCTATCCTGCCATTAATTACACTGAATCTATTCCCACTTACTGTTCTTTGAATTTGTATAAAAGCCTAGATGTCAAGAATTTTAAACAAATCCAAAATAAAGTCTTTTTTTAAAAGAATACAATAATCAGGGGCCAGAGTGGCAGCACAATGGTAGGATGTTTGTTTTACACACAGCTGACTCAGGTTTGATCCCCGGCATCCCATATGATCCCCAGAGCCAGGAGTGATTTCTTTTTTTTTTTAAATAATATCTTTATTTAAGCACCATAATTACAAGCATGATTGCAGTTTGGTTTCAGTCATAAAAGGAACAACCCCCTTCACCAGTATGACTTTTCTACCAGGAGTACTGGAAAGATTGACCAGGAGTGATTTCTGAGTGCAGAGTCAGGAATAACCCCTGAATGACACTGGATGTGTCCCAAAATCCAAAAACATAAATGATACAACACAAAACATAATCAAGTTAACTAGAGAACATGTCTGAGTTAGTTCTGCCATTGTTAAGAATCATAGGTTGAAGCAGCAATTGTGTTTGAACATACATAGATGTACATAGCCAGTACATAGCTGTACTGGCTGCTCTTGCCAGATTCTTCTTTCTTGATAAGAAGATTGACATAAAATCCGAATTCATAAAAAAAAGAATTTTCTCACACTCTCCAAAAAAGTGGAAGCAGAGATAAACAAATAGGAATATATTAAGCTGAGAAGCTTCTATACCCCAAAGAAAATAGTGCCCAGGATATAAGAGCCACCACCATGTAGGAGAAACTATTCACCCAATATCCATCAGATAAGGGGCTAATATCCAAAATGTACAAGGCACTGACAAAACTTTACAAGAAAAAAATCCCACCAAAAAATGGGGAAAAGAAATAAACACACACTTTGTAAAAGAAGAAATACAAATGGCCAAAAAGCACATAAAAAATGCTCCACTTAACTAATCATCAGAGAGATGCAAATCAAAACAGCTATGAGGTACCATTTCATGCCACAGAGATTGGCACAAATCACAAAGAATGAGAACAAGCAGTGCTGGTGGGGATGTGGAGAAAAGGAACTCTCTTTCACTGCTGGTGGAAATGCCGTCTAGTCCACTCTTTATGGAAAGTGATATGGAGATTCCTCCAAAAACTGGAAATTGAGTTTCCATACAATCCAGCTATACCACTCCTAGGGATATATCCTAGGAACACAAAAATACAACACAAGAATCCCTTCTTCACACCTATATTCATTGCAGCACTATTTACAAAAACCAAGGTGCCCTTTAACAGATGATTGTCTAAAGAAACTGTGGTGCATATATACAATGGAATGTTATGCAGCCATCTGGAGAGATGAAGTCATAAATTTCCTATACATGGATGCACATGGAATCTATTATGCTGAGTGAAATAAGTCAGAAGGAGAGGGATAGATGCAGAACAGTCTCCCTCATCTATGGGTTTTAAGAAAAATAAAAGACATTTTTACAATAATCCCAGAGACAAAAGAGAGGAGGACTGGAAGGTCCAGCTCACAATATGAAGCTCACCAAAAAGAGTGATGAGTACAGTTAGAGAAATAACTACTATGAGAACTATCAGAACAATGAGAATGAATGAGGGAAGAAGAAAGTCTGTCTCGAGTGCAGGTGGGAGTGGGGATAGGGTGGGAAGAAAGAAGATTTGGGATATTGGTGATGGGAATGTTGCACTGGTGAAGGGGGGTGTTCTTTACATGACTGAAACCTAACTACAATCATATTTATAATCAAGGCGTTCAAATAAAGATATTACAAAGAGAGAGATAGCAAGAAGACAAGTTAATAGAAGGTGTCAAATGATAGCGAACACTTGACACTTGATTTAAAATTTGAGAATCCCAAGTAAAGGGAAGAGTGAGCACTGGGGAACAGATGAAACACTGGTATAGTCAACTAGAGTTACCATAGGAATCTTGAATTCTATGATGTTACATTTTTTAAAATCTATTTGCTAAGAAGGCAGGTTGGGGACTAGTAGGGCACCAGGGACATTATTGATGGAAGGACATTGACACAGATGGTGGGTTGTGTTGGGAGTTAGAACATTTGAAGCCTAAAACATGTTAATAGGATTGTAAATTATGACTGAATTTAAGAAACAAAAGAAAAAGGCAGAATTATTAGTACATATCTCAGTACATTTCTCAGCTAAACATATTAAAATTTAATTAAAAGATATTTCCCTAGTATGTACTCAAGTATTTACATAAAAAAAACTAGATTATGTATATAAAGTTAGACACATGATGAATTCTGAAAAATATCTAATACAAAGTTTTCAACTTATTACACTCATGGATCTCAGTATTTTCACAATTGTGATATTAACAGAATTAGTCAATATTTTAATAAATCAAGAAGAAAAATTGACTCACTACTTAGGTCACATATAGTATGGTGGACTAGAATTTGTCTCTTCCACTACATCATGTGCTTTAATTTCCCATCAAATTCTAAGTTGTAAAATTCTCAATAAACATATAGATGTTTCCTGTTTGCATGAACTGTGATATTATACAGAATTGAAAGCTTACAAAAAAGAGAAAATAAATAAGGCAATTTTTCCTTTAATTTAAAACCTCTTATTACAAACGTGCTCATAATTTTATTTCAGTCTTACAATATACATCACACTTCACCTGAAGCATTTCCTGATCACCAATGTCCACAGTTTCCCTCCCACCAGGGAGTTTCACTCCCTGTCTATCTCTGGAGCAGGCATTTAATTCCACTCTCTCAGCTTTCTCCCCTTTAGTTTAGACACTATAGATTACACTATTGTTAATAAAGTGGTACTGTTCATATCACTTTATCTCTGTTTAACACCCATTTATTGTCCAAAGTTCCAACTAACATTGACATAGTGGTCCCTTTTCTTTCTTTTTGGTTTTTGGGTCACACCCAGCAGTGCTCAGGGGTTACTCCTGGCTCCATGCTCAGAAATTGCTCCTGGCAGGCACGGGGGACCATATGGGGCACCGGGATTCGAATCGATGACCTTTTGCATGAAAGGCAAACACCTTACCTCCATGCTATCTCCCGGGCCCCAGTGGTCCCTTTTCTACCTTAACTGAACTGTTCCAGTATTTGTGGCAAGGTTATTATCATCTACTGGTCCTCCTAGTCCTCACCTAATTTTCTCTGGATAGCATTACCATGCTATCTTTACTTTTTTATTTAACATAAAAGAGTGAGATTAATCTATGTCTGTATCTTCCCCCTGACTCATTTCACTGAGCATAATTGCCTCCAGATCCATCCATGTATAAATGAATTTAATTATTTCACTTTTCCTGACAGCTTCATAGTATTCTATTTTGTAAATATAACACTCATCTGTTTTTAACCATTTGACTTGCTTCCATATTCTCATTATTGTATATTTAGTGCTCTAATGAGCATAGGAGACATAAGCTATTAAATTGCTTTAGATGTGATTAGCAGCAGGTTTCCCAGGGAATGAGTAGATATTAAATTCCAATAATAATAGGTTAGAAATATGCATGGAATAAATAAGAAATAAGCAATTGGTATAGTTTATAGTAATAGAATGAAAATAATTAAATGGGGGTAATGTCAAGCAATAGGGAGCCATATATACAAGGACTGTAAGTGAATTTTGTTTGACAATATGAGTAATTTATAGAGACTGTAGGTCCACAAGGCAGAGATATTAAGGAGAGAAGTTTGAACAACTACATGAAATTTGGGTGTGATCATTATATGTGTGGTAGCAGAAAGATATGTAATATAACATCTAGGAATATCAAGTTCAGAAATTAAGAGAAGGGCGAATTTTACAATTTGAAACATCAACAGTGAGTGGTCAGTTAAAGAGTGAAAGTAGTGAGAAATAGATGTGTAAGAGGAAATAATGGAAGGAAAGATCCATGAGAACTTCAAGAAGGTGAACTACATAAAGCAAAGCCACGAATAGAAACCTGTATATGACAATCATCACCAATTTTACAGCATTGCCTGTGGCCAAACTTATTCAACTGCATGAAAATAAAATGATATATTAGAAAGTGGCCTTGGGCTGGTCCTTTAACTACTGAAGACTAAGATGTACATCTATAAAAGAGTAGACAATAACTTAATATTTATACTTTTCAAGTATGTTATTTATTAATGAGAAAATGAGATACATTCATGCGAAAGATCAAACATTCTTTTTTCTTTATTAAAATTCTTATTTTATTTTATTAAAACCATTATGATCTACAAATTCCTTCATGTATCTTAGACATACAATGAATCAGTGCTAGTCCTATCACCAGTGTCAACCTCCCTTCACCAATGTTTCCCTAAGTGCATTCCATACCACCACACCCTGACCCCAGCCTGCCAGCAAAATAGGTCCATTTTAAGATTAGATTAAGTTAAAGTTTGGGTCTCTTGATTCCATTGTAGTTGCCTTTGTCTTAGATATTTAGTTCAGTCTTTTGTTAACACTGACAATGCACCTGAGACCTCTTGGCCCCTGGCCCATCCTTTCATATTTTTGCATCTCCTCTTCCACTTGATTTCTCTCCT
>PVKC010019713.1:0-19055 GCA_004027635.1 Crocidura indochinensis
CCCTACCACTATGTTATCTCTCTGGCTCTGATATACCTAACATATTGACTATAGAAATACAGTAGTAAAATTCAAAACGTTATGACAAAATATTAAAACCCTACAATGTTTACTATCAAGCCATTAACTAAAAGTTTTCTGTCAATAATAAACGGCAACTTCAAAATGGAATTGTTTTTAGTCTAATAGTCTAATTCATGGCATTCAACCATGACGAAATGTATACATAAGTATCAAATACTATGTGCTTTGAAAACATGATTTTTAACTCAATCATTAAAAGTACTATTTTATAAATTTTTGATATGTAGATAAAATATAACAAATATTTACCCATCTGTTATCTTTTTATTGAAAAATATAAATATAGTAAAATTTCTTAAAGTAAACAAGGTTGGATAATAACAAACATGGCATAAGCTATCTCATCTTCGATGTTTAACAAAGCATAAAAAAATTCTCTAATACAAACACCTGTTCCTAGCATAGAAACAATTCTGCATCATTCATACACACATGTATGTTTAATTGCAGAAGCCATTTTCTATTGCTTATATAATATATATCAGCATAAAATTATTAAACTTTTAACAAAAATTATAAGAAAGTAAAATGTATTAATAATAATTATCAACATTTTATTTTTTAATAAACATTATACAAATAAATTCTATTTTTAATGATCAGTGCCTACAAAACTGTAGGCTATTGAAGACTTTTTTCAGAAATTTTCACATTCTACTTTTTCTGAATTACATTATATTCTTGCTTGAGATTATTTTTATGTAGATGATAAAAATCAACTTAATAAAAAATTGACCTAATAAAGATATTACTTTCAGTACTACCTTAATTCAAATATTTAAAAGGAAAGAGAATAAAAAAAATCTACAATTGTACCTGCACACTTTTTATTGATTTTCATGGAAAAAATATATTCCATATAAAATCCCTAAAGCCAAATTTAATACACTTTTAAAATTAAACATGAAATAGATTTTAAAGCCAAAAGGTGCTATAAAAATAATCATATAAATCTTAATGAAAACACAACACCCACATGAGAATTACAACAGTTCTTTCACTGAACTGCACAAACACGTGACATACTATTAAGCAAATATAATTAAGAACAAGGGAGCTGGAATTTTCCCCCCTGATAACTTTAGCTTCACATATGGAGTATTTTGTTTCACTTCTGGTTTACTTTCTTCTAATCAAAGACCCCCACTGTAATGCCTTCACACAGGGTTCAGTGTTGCAGTTACTATGGAAACCATAATTCTGAATGCCCTAACTTGTGTGATTAAAATTTAGCACAAAGTAACATTGATAGTCTCTCTCATTTCCACTACCACCAATATCCAATTCTAATTAGCAGCACAATAAATGGTTTGGAGGGAAAAAAGAACATTGAATGCTATAGCCTCACATCGGTCTTTATTCACAGGGATGCTCATAAACAATATAGAGTGATGATTCCCTTTCATAAAATGCTGTTTCTAAACAGAGGAATTGTTTTTAGTTGACTTCTAGTCTCTTCTAGAAAAGAAAGTTTTTGCTTTTTAATTTACTATACAAGATGGCTTACTTATTTTTTTCACTTGGAAGTTCAACTACAGCAATGACTTTTATAATGGAAGAATATAATAAGGCAGTGTTCCCCCCAAAATGAACAGGGCAGCCTAGGATGCAATTGGTGATGTTTTCTCTTTGCTCATTCAGAAAGGTAGATTTATAGGGAGATCTTGACTATTCTTTATATCTGAAATGGAATTTGTAGACTAAACATATTTTGGATCCTTGGTCCTATGGTAGAAAATGACACTACGTATCAACGTAATAACTTGGATCTGCTTGTAGTAATTTTTCACTCCTAATCATCATTTTTTACACAGCACTTTAGCGTAGAATTGACCCTTCAAGTCGTACAGAGATACAGCATATGTGAAATATTTTTATTTCTTCAATGTTTAAAAATTCAACTGGAGATTTTTTAAATTTTTTAATGAACATTCTAATAATAGAAGATAACATTTTTACTATTCCATTAAGGAAATATATGCTCTCTTGCTGATTACTTGTCTTTGCCGATAATTATATCAAAGCACGGTTGCACTAATCACCGCCTCCTACTTACAACTATGGAAAGATTTATCATATTAATCAACAAAACATTTGAAATTTGGAAATTATACTCTGTCACTGTAACAGAATCATTTGCCTATTTTATAACATATGAGTAAACATGAATCACATCCTTCCCTATGTCTAAAATCTCAAAAGAAAGTTTATTTTTAGAGTAAGAATAACATTCTAAATATGATTCACTATGAACAGAAGAATACCTTAGTCATTAATTTCAAAATTCTGAAATTTCAAATCAAAGTTGAGATCAAGGAACTTAAAAATATGCAAAAATAAGTGGAGTAATAAAAGCAGTACTAATAATTTAAGTGTTCAGTTAGCATCTTCTAGATGTAAAGTGATATTTCAATTATTTAATAATATTTCAATTTGAAAACCAAATACATTCAAAATAAAATTTATATAAAGTATTAGTCTAAAAAGCTAGCTTAATTTAAAGATGAAACAAGGATAAATTTATTTATGTTCTCTAATATGTGTTTTTTCTTACACTAAATTTGAATTTAGATTGGTGAGTAAATGTAGGTTAGGCGTTTGCCATGTATGCTGACAACCAGGCTTCAAATCCAGGCACCACACAAAGAAATTCAAAACATCACATTGATCACCCCTGATCAACAATTAATGTGACCCACCCCCTTAGGTTCAGTATGAAATACTTGATTTCATACTGAAAACACTTCGCTTATAATATTGCATATTAAGCCACAATTTGCTTTCAAAACTAGTGGTATATTAGTCTACATATATTAAACATTTTATCTTTTAATAATAATACCTACTATAAAATGCCAGAAATATCTTTTTTTTGCTTTTCACAGTTTAATTAATATTTTAGTGTTTATTATAATTAAGTTTAAAGTTTTTATTTCAAAATTAAATTGGCATTTTAATAAAAGAGTTTATTAAGGCCTAACTCTAGGAACAACTTCATTTCTATATACATTCTATTTATAATTAAGAGATTGTACTGTCTCATGAATTGTCCATTCACTATATTTATTTTCAACAAGAATATATAAACTCATTTTAGTAATCATAATTTAAATTATAATTTCCTTTATAAAGAAAAAGAACAAAGGAGAAAATCTGATAAATTTGAGGAGAAAATCAATGTTTGGAAGTAGTTGAATGAAGACAAATAATATACATAGCCTAGAAAAGTGGGACAAAAACAAAAAAAGTAAAATTACTTCATTTATATATTATATGAATAGATAAGATAGTTATATAAGTAAAACTATTTTCTACAATAATTAAAATGTGATAGTTATAACTCAGGAGTATACCAATGAAGTCAAGCATATCATATAAATAAATTCAAAAGCTATACCACATTAACAAAAGCTGAGTCATAGGATACAAAAAAGTACACAAAAAAAGACTAAATAGTACAGTGCATAAGGCAGTTGCCTTGCATGAAGCAGATTTTGCCCAAATACCCAATCCCTCTATTCTGATCATAGAGCCAAGAATAACCTCTGAGTACTGCCAGGTGTATGCTAAAAAAAAAAGAGTAATAAAGTATGCAAGAAGTCAGACAGGCTGAGTCTCTAATAATCATTTGCTAGACAAATCTAGATGAAGGTATTAGATATAAATTACTTATGTGTTAGGAAACACCTCAATAAACAAACACTTAAAGTTGGCCTGTGTTACAGGTTAATTGACAACATACAAGGAGGCAAATAATTCTCAAAATTCTATCTAATGAAGAATCCAAAAAGATTAATTTTTTCCATAAAAATCCAGTATACAGAACTAAAATTGCTCTATTTTCTAGTTCTGGTTAGCAACCTTGGTTTTCTTTTCTAGAAGTTACCTCTTCCTACCAAATTTATCTCATTATACCTTGTTATTCACTCTGGGATGTATACCACAAAGAATGCTAACACATTTCCTGCTGTAGTTTCAGAGACACTGTGCTAGATGATCTTTTTCTCAAGTCAAAATAAAATATATCAGAACAAATATCACTTTATTATTTCATCATTGAGCTTTCTAGTCTTCTGAGTGTGATAAAAACTTCTAAAAGTATGTGAATGGTTCATTCCAGAATTCTCAGCAGGATAACTATTTACAAAGTCCAGATTTATTTACCTGCTGAAAATATAACATGCTATAGTTTTCTCCTTACTACTTTAGTACTCATTCATTCTATTTCTATGACTATATAAGTAAACCATAGCTTAGAATAAAATAATTAGCAGAAACTGTATTTTTTTCCTTTTTTTTTATTTAAACGTTTTGATTACATATATGATTGTGATTAGGTTTCGGTCATGTGAAACTGTTTTTAATAAAGATTCAGAATGTCTTCTTTAAATAATGATTAAAGATTTTTATATACCTTATGGAAGTCTGAAAACTATAATATTCAAATTTTATGACTTGCTAGTTCTGAGGATATTCCATTTTTCCCACAAAGGACTTATAAAATAAGAAGAATTAGCAGGACAAATTTCTATGATTATCTTGAAAGTCTAATATTCAAGTTTAGTGGTATAAATGGAAATAAAAAGTTAGAGAAAATTTTCAACTAACTGAGTTTGAAAAGTAAAAAGTGCAAGATGTTGAAGATTCTCTGTGGGAATAGAGTCCTCTGACAATGTCCAAAAATACCAAGACCGCAGGAGATCAAGTACACACCTATTGTAGACGACATTAGCTACATTTTTCTTTTGAATATGATTTTGACTATTTACTTTTAATACTACTATGACCAAGGAAATGGAGGCTTACTGTTTCACTTATAAGTATCCAATCAGCATCTTTTATAGAATTTATTTTAAAGTCAGATGATTTTGTGAGAAATACCAAAAGGTGAATAATATATGGTAAAAAAAAAAAAAGCTATTTTGATAACAGTGGTTTTTCTAACTGTTCTAATTTATAACAATGTGAAAAACCATTTAGGGATGATATTCTGTAAAATATTAAAAACAGTAAAACTATTGCTAATGAAGATTATTGTAATGTATCATTATGCTATTTGTATATAAGTTAATGAAATAAGCTACTTTCTCATAATAAGAACAGCTTCCATATTAGAGTAATTAAAAAATAACTACATACACAAACTAAAGAGAAATTATTTTACAGTGTATATACAATATGAATTTTTTTCTTTTTGGACCACACCCAGTGACTCTCAGGGGCTACTCCTGGCTGTATTTCTGAGCACATAGCCAGAAGTAGCCCCTGAGTGTCACCAGGTGTAAGCCCCCGCCCCTCCCAAAAGAAAGGAAATCACTCCTGGCTCGGGGGCACTATGGGAAGCTGGGGATCAAACCTAGGTTTTCCTGGATCCACCTCGTGAAAGTCAAAGACCCTACCACTGTGCTATGGCTCCAGTCCCAACATGAATATAATTTTTAAAGAACAAGAACTACCTGAAAAAGTTACCACATCACTATGACTTTATAAATTTTCTTTCCTAGAATTGAAGATTGTACGGTAAGTTTATAGTAACTGTTTATGAAATAATAAAGTATTATAGATTATATACAAGGGCATCTTATATGTGGATATAATAAAAGGCAAGAAGTGGTGAAGGTCAATGGTTGATTTCTCTACATTTTTATCTTTTATTAGAAAATATGCTTTAAAAGATCAAAGTCTTTTCAATTATAAAATCTCAAGAACTCTACAAACAAGAGGCAAAACTTCTATGAAAGTTAAAATAAGAATATATACTTCCAAAGTAATAAAAATGTTTTTACTTATACTAGATCTATAATCTCACAGAGAAGTTTAATACTGAGCAATTTTGTTTGTCTAGGGCAAAGTTTCTTAAGTTTTTCTTTCACAACACAATTTTACCAAAACACCTTACAACAACCATGTAAATTTTTAATTAATTCTGGTTGTTGCCTGTGGATAAATCTTAACAAACTTTTTCACTTTTTTATTTCACATTTTCACTTTATCACTATTTTTTACAACTGCATCTTCAGCTACACCATGACCCACAATTTCAGAAACTGTAGTGTACCACAAATTAAATTCCAAAAATTAAATTTAGTAAGTACTTTATTATTTTAAATTAAATTCTTTATCATCACTAAGAGCAACATAGTCTACCTTTAAAACTGAATTTGACATATAATATAGTTAACTCATATGGATATTATTATTAAACAGAGAAAACATAACATTTATAATAACCATATTTTGATAAAAGTTCTCTTCCTATTATACCTAAAACAAAAAAACTTTCACTGGATATAACATATATATGTAATAACAGTGTCAAGCATTTGGGAAAAAAAAACACACTGCAGCTAGCATTTCACAAACAAAAGCACTGCCCATTACATTACATAGGCCATCATAAATGTAATTTGGAAACCATTTCAATTCAAATGTATTTTTTATGTTTCAGTGAACAGTTTAGGAAAGCTCCATTTAGTTAATTATTCTTTATGTATTGGCTTTAACACAACGTGCTCTCTTAAAAGACAGAATGCTTATCAATGAAGACAGGAGAGCTATTACATCAAGTAGGGCATTTTCCTTGCATGTGGCAGTCTATGGTTTGACTCAAAGAACCCAGAACTAATTTCTGAGCATATAGTCAGGAATAACCCCTGAAGACATTGGGTGTACCCCCAATATTAATCATTAAAAATATCAGCATTAAAAATATCAGCATTGGGGACCAGGAGATAGCATGGAGGTAAGGCATTTGCCTTTCATGCAAAAGGTCATCGGTTCGAATCCCGGTGCCCCATATGGTCCCCCGTGCCTGCCAGGAGCAATTTCTGAGCATGGAGCCAGGAGTAACCCCTGAGCACTGCCGGGTGTGACCCAAAAACCACAAAAAATATATCAGCATTGATATTTTAAACATATCTCCATAAATATAAATTTATGTACCAACGCTTTTTATATTGAATTTATTTTTCAACATTCTATTTGTTAGTCATGCCAGCTGAAAACATTTTCAGCTCTTTATTACGGAGAGGAGAGTTTCCCCAGTAGTGCCTGAGGGCCCTCAGGTCATGCAACCATGATAGGTCTGTGCTGCTTGGGCTCAACAGCTATTGGGCCATAGAAGTCACCCAGTGGTACACAGAGGTGGTACACACAGGTGCTCAGGGATTAAACTACTATACTGCCAGTGGTTAGACTAGAGGCCATGGCACAATTATTGCTGGTGCTGAGGCACTCTTAAGTACTCTCCTAGCTCTTTCACTACTATAGCATTTCAAGTTGATTATAGTTTTCAATTTCTATTTTTGTTTTGTTTTTTGGGGCCATACCCGTTGATTCTCAGGGCTTACTCCTGGCTCTGCACTCAATAATTGCTCTCAGCTTGAGGGGACCATATGGAATACTGGGGGATCAAACCATTGTCAGTCCTAGGTCAACCACCCTACCGTTGTGCCACCTCTTGGTCCCTCATTCTCAATTTCTAAGTGAAAATTTTAGCTTGTTATATTTTCCTAAATTTAACAACCAACTATGGTATTGATTTTCTCTGTCTATATTTGGTTTAATTTTGACTATATTTTAATTTCATTAAGACACTATTGGAATAGAATGGCATTCAAAGCAAAATTATCAGAAAAATATATATAACTTTTATGAACAAAAGTAGTTTTCCAGATACTACATGCAAAATAAAAATTTTCCTAACCTACTTATAATAGTCTTCTATTATTAGGAATGCTATTCAATCGCTTCTCGGCCTTTTGGCTAAGATCAAGTGTAGGAATGCTATTCAAGATGGCAGCATATGTTATGATAATTTAACTGATCAAACATAAAAATAAGATTAAGCATTTCAGAATGAATATCAAACATTCATTTCTAACTACTTATTGCTATATTGAGCATAAATAAAACTTAAAAAATAATCTTAGGGCCAAAGCGGTGATTCAGTTGTAAGGCTTTCACACAGCTGACCTAGGATGGACCCTTGTTCATCCCCAAGTGTCCCTTATGGTCCCAGGAGTCAGGAGCGATTTCTGAGTACAAAGTCAGTAGTAACCCCAGAGCATCACTGAGTGTGGCCCCAAACCAATAGTAATAATAATAATAATAATAATAATAATGTTAACTCAATATAATAGGAGATTAAATCAAATTGAATTTAAAATAACATATTTTAAAAATGCCAGTTGTAGAATAATAAATGAAACTGATGTTTTCCTTATTCCAGACAGAGAACATTCAGATACAATATAAGAAAAAAAAGTATTTTTCTACTACATTCAGTTTCTCATTGACATTAACAAAAGAGAATTTTAATTATTATATATGTATTATCACCACGTTTCATAAAAATATAGTCATTCTCAATTTTTTGGCAACAAGGCCTGCAAACAACTGCTTGCTTCCATTATATTTATAAGAGGCAATTTGAGAAGATGCTCCCCAGGAATAAAATTTTGCAGATAAACATTTTAGCTAATTGCATTATTGTTCTCAGAATATTGAAGGCAGCACTAAGCCAAACCATAAGTTCAATTTCTTTATTTATTTTTAAGGCAATTAAATTCTCTTCTACAAATATATTTTATACTCTCAAGAGAAAAATATGCATATCAGACGATTTATAAATGTAAATGTGTTATTTAAAATGTAAAGAAATATAGTCTTCTTGACTGATATAAACTCAGAAGACACACAATTCAAGGCGATATGTAATGCATCATGAATGAGACGCACCCCTTGAACTTTCTTCAGTGCTGAGAAAAATCTCAAAGAAAACTTTATCAGAAAAATAGTCTTCAGTTCCAAGTCTTTAGTTCACACTCTACCTGATGATTTTATTTCACCTTTACTGCATTTCTAAGACTCCAAGAGAGTCTTTACATAAAAACACCACATGTCTGCTATTATTATGTACTCCTCGTAAGTAAATTTTATTGAATGTTTTCTGATTTATCTTCTAATTTCCTTTTAAATATCTTTCCACAATGCCTGTCACAAAAACTCCGACAGAACAGATTAATCATTTTCTCTAATGAGTCACATGGTTTTGCTAGGATGAAAATCTCAAAATATCCATTTTCTCTGGTTATCTCCTACAAAAACTCCATCTCATTTATTGTGGCTTCTGTAAAATGTTTCTAAGGTCTTTTATTAAGTGTATTTATAACTTACATTTACTCATATCTATAATGAGCCACATTTCATGACATAATTAACTGACTTGCTTCTGTATTTCTGGATCAAATTTTGTTTTTCTTTTCTCCAAAATATAATGCTTTAAAATATACCACTAACTAAAATATGTATTCAATAAATTAAAATCAAGGTATTTTGATCATTATGAAAGTCTTAGCATATAAATGCTACAACTCAATAAAATCATGTCATACTAAAACTGGAAGATATAATATGCATTTATTTACTCACATTGGAACTTGAAAATCTAGGATATTAATTCTATATTATTGGGTTTTATTAATATTTAAGTTGCATTTTTCTAAATTCCTAAAGTATTTTCCAAGATTTCAGCAATTTTTCAGACTTAAAAAGTAGTGGGCCAAGCTTTACTTTCAATGTACATTAAACATTCATATAAACTGTTTTTCTTCTCAATGACCCAAGAGCCTCACATAATTGCAACATCCTATTTTTTTTTTTGATCAAGAAGGTCCTTTATGGATAAGATGGTGCTGCCCTCACTAATTGGGCAAAAGAGAATACTACAACCCAGAGAGATTATATAATGTGCACTAGCTCTCATAACAAGTTAATAGCAAGACCAGACCCAGAGCGAAGGTAACCTGAGCCAGAAATCTTTTAATAAGAATTATATTGGTAAAATGCTTAACACAGTGGTCCTTATACAGAGTAAATTCTGATGGGTAGTAGGTTGTCTTGCTATTTTATCCAAACATTTCATGATGGCTTTTTGTATACTTTTGATCCCTATCTTAATATTCAGTTTAAGATTCATATATTATTAGTAGCATATTATTTTATATTTTAAAATGTGTTATTTTGCTTTTCTTGAATGTTAAATTACCAAATATGTTGGATAATTCATATTTTCTCAATGGAGATATTTTTATGCAAAAAAGAAAAAGTTTATTTAGAGAATACAAAATAGCCAAGTATTATATTCAGTGCAGCGATAAGTCACACTGCAGTTCCTGGAGTTATTTGTTTGATAAAATTTATTAAATAAAACAAGAAATGCTGCAAGAAAAGAGTCACACAAGCAGTATTTTCACTGAAATGACTAAATTTTCCTAAAGTCAGAAGCCCAAATTTTATACTCAAGATACTAAGAAAAATTAATATGACAAATTACAATCAAATTATCTATTTAGCACTAACTTATAAAATAACATTGGAATTAACAATAAAAGTGGAGAACATTTGGTTAAAAATAAAGATCTTATAATAGCAGAAAATCAATATATACACTTACTTCAAGACCAAATAATCTAACCCATGGTTATTTATCCCCAAATAAAGAAAAATTTTTTACAAATCTCTGAATATTTAGAACTATACTCATAAACAACATTGAAAAGTCCTTAGAACTTATCCAACAAAAGCATAAAAAAAGAAAGTGTGATCCATCTACACAACTGAATGCTGCTCAGCAATAAGGATTGAGTAACTGATTGAAACTACAGGGCTAAATTTCAAAGTCAATTTAAGGGCCCGGGAGATAGCATGGAGGTAAGACGTTTGCCTTTCATGCAAAAGGTCATCGGTTCGAATCCCGGTGCCCCATATGGTCCCCCGTGCCTGCCAGGAGCAATTTCTGAGCATGGAGCCAGTAGTAACCCCTGAGCACTGCCGGGTGTGACCCAAAAACCAAAAAAAAAAAAAAAAAAAAAAAAAAAAAAAAAAAAAAAAAAAAAAAAAAAACCAAAGTCAATTTAAAAAAGAGCAAGAAGTTATTCTCAAAGCTATATTCAGTACACAATTCACTTACATGGCAGTATAAAGATGGTCAAAATACAGAAATATATAATGTTATTGGTTGCTAGGTGTTATAACAAAGTTTTTCAAAATGGCGCTGAATTTATGGGGTGTCGTATTATAAAGATGGAGCTCAGAAGTAGCCTAGATTGGAATGGAGAATACATTTTGCTCATCAAACAAGGCAGATTTTCGGTGAGATACTGATCATTTTTTTTGTGTGAAAAGGTGTTAGTAGGCTACAGAAGCAATCAATGAAACAGGAGCAGCATATGAGAATTTTAGTTGTAAATTTTTTGGGGCCACATCCGTTTGATGCTCAGGGGCTACTCTTGGCTAAGCACTCAGAAATTGCCCCTGGCTTGGCGGACCACATGGGACACCGGGGGATCAAACCGTGGTCTTTCCTTGGCTAGCACTTGCAAGGCAAACACCTTACCTCTAGCGCCTCCTCGCCGGCCCCATAGATGTAAATTTTTTTTTTTTGGGTCACACCCAGCAGTGCTCAGGAGTTACTCCTGGCTCCATGCTCAGAAATTGCTCCTGGCAGGCACGGGGGACCATATGGGGCACCCGGATTCGAACCGATGACCTTTTGCATGAAAGGTAAACGCCTTACCTCCATGCTATCTCCCGGGCCCCTAGATGTAAATTTTTTTTTTTTTTTTTTTTTTTTGGTTTTGGGCCACACCCGGCTGTGCTCAGAGGTTACTCCTGGCTGTCTGCTCAGAAATAGCTCCTGGCAGGTTCCGGGAACCTTATGAAGCACCGGGATTCGAACCAACCACCTTTGGACGGCTGCTTGCAAGGCAAACACCGCTGTGCTATCTCTCCAGGCCCCAGATGTAAAATTTTTAACACACTTTTGGATTGTGTCAAAACACAATCCAAGTTTTAAATCTTATAAAATTTTATACACATACACACACAATGAACCATGACTATAATATGAATATACAGATTAAAAAAACTACTGCTGCATGAAGAAAAAAATTGCAAAAATTCCTTAAAGATATCCAATAATTAATTCCATAAACATAGACATGTTAAATTTTGATATTATTCAAATTTAAAAATTACAAATATACACTTGTCTAAAAAGCTTTATATAAAAGTACTAGTTTAAAATTGATTATTTTTTACCTACAGCCTAGAATTCTTAAATATTACTACATAGAGCCAAATACTGTTTACAGTATTCCACAATTCAGGCAGAAATTAGCAAAACTTAAAAATTTTCCAGTGACAAATAAGAACCAGTATTGAAAAGGACATATATTCTGACCAACAATTTCTAGCTCAAGATCTACACATAAAGTGTAAGATTTTCACATTAAGTGTAAATAATTAAAAAAAAAGTGAACCAAAAAACCCTTTTCCTCGAGATTTGACTTGAGTCCACACATCATTCAAGTCAATGTTAACTGCTGTATCAATAGAAAGCAGGTCATGAAATGTGCTGATTCTCATGTAGATTTTTTGTTTTAAAGTCAATGTACTGAATTAAAGAGCATAGAAATATTTTCTGGAGAAAAAATAGCAGTATATAGTATAGAAATATATATATAGAAATATGTAGTATATATAGTGTATATATAGTATAGAAATATATTGTGGAGAAAATATAACAGTAGGCTAGTTTCATTCTGTAAGCTATTATATAAAATAGGCAGATATTGGGTACAAAAGATGAGAGTTACTCAGATTAACATATATTATTTGAAGATAATTGTTTTTGAATATTGTTTTAATATATCTTGCTTTCATTTTATGTTCTCAGCATTGTTCTGAAATATATATTTATTGGGTCAAGAATGATCAGTGAAATGTTAGAGACAAGTTCCAATATATAGAAATTTAATTTTGAATCAATATTATAAAAATACAATGCTGTATTTGTGATTGAAATATTTTTCAAATTTTTATAACTTTTAATAAAACATCCCCAAATTGAAAATATGACACATCTAAAATACAAGATTTGAAAATGATTCAAGAAAGTGTGATAAATTTATAACTTAAAGGAGAACCTGGAAGGAAACTTCAACAATATATAAAAATTTTAGTAAGATTAATAAATCTGATCCAGGAATTTCACTGCTGAAATGTATATTCAAGAAATAACATACATATATTATGCATAAATGTTCATAAAAGAGTTACTTATGATAAGTAAATATAATAGGATAATAATAAAAATCTATTTGCACATTTATACATGTTTATATTTTACCTACAAGGTGACAAAAATTCCTCTAAAGCATTATTATTCCTTCCACATAATTCCTGACTTTGGAATCATTGATAATACTAATATTCTCTCCTTACAGTATTTTCTGTTTTTTTTTTTCCAGAATATAGTGTTATTGTGTAGCAGCATAAGCTAAAATATATTTCTATACTTGGTCATTTTGAGACATAAAAATTTTTAATAGGTATATAAGTAAAAAAGAGCTGTCTGTGGGGCACAAAATATTATTCTAAGGATATTCTGTGAAGTTTCTATCTTCTTTATAGTCTTTCTAAATTCTATTAAAATAGGTTTCATTTTTGTTTTGGTAAAAAAAATACGTTGTCTGTAAATATTTCATTTAGTGTTTACTGCTCCATGGCCCGTTCTGTGATTTAACTAGTGACTAACAATTTTTGCTTTGCTCAACTGACTGGCAGCTATCATTCGAATGCCAGGCTTATCTTTATGCAAATTTATAAAGGTCACCATTTCTGCGTATAAATTCTGAAGGGCACTAACTATACAGCTGACAGATTTTGACAGCTACTATATCTCCAAGAATGGAATAACCAGGGATGACTGGCTGAATAATTTATGTTTTTTAACTCTGCCCATGGCCATTTTTTACATGCTTCACTTTGTGACTAGAGTTTTAAAATTAATTATAAAGTGTAGCTTCATAGTAACCAATACATTTATAATTTCATAAACAAGTAGACTAAGAAGTGAACAACTCCTAACTTTCAGTTTAAGGTGTTATGTTTATACCAATAATTTTAAGTAAACAAATTAATGTGTAACTTAGATATCATATATTTTACTCATACAACAGTGAATATATAATACAAATAGTTGTCCAATTATCCTTATATTTAACCTCTGTTCTAATTACCACTTTTTTCTTTCAATTATTTTTAATTACTGAGACACGGTTACAAATTTGTAAACATTTGGGTTTCAGTTATAAAATCTTCAACATCCATCCCTTCATCAATGCATATTTCCTACCACTCATGCCCTCACTTTGCTCCCAAGTCCCCACCCCATTCCCTCTATGGCAGACATTTTATTCTCCTTTACTTTATCTCTCTCATATATACTCTCTCTCTCTCCTTGCTTGCTCTATACCCCCTTTCAGGCTTTCTAAACACTGGCTCTTTGGTAATTAAAGGGATATCAAACATATCACTTTACATCCTTTCAACATTTAATTCTTTTGCTGATGTTCTTTTTATGTTTGCATTGTTGCTGTTGCTATTGTTTTGGGGCAACACCAGTCATTGGTTACTCCAGGATTGGCACTCAGGAATTACTCCTGGAAGTCTCAGAAAACAATATGGTATGTTTGGTACTGAACACTGCATGGAATAATGGAATATTAGCACCCTCTCTGCTGTACAATTGCTCTTACTCAAGCACCCTGCTCTTGTTCAGAATGATCCTTCCCAATTATTATTGTCATAGTGATTCATTCTTGTTTTTTTTTGTTTTTTTTTTTTTTGTTTTTGGGTCACACCCGGCATTGCTCAGAGGTTACTCCTGGCTCCATGCTCAGAAATTGCTCCTGGCAGGCACAGGGGACCATATGGGGCACCGGGATTCGAACCGATGACCTTTTGCATGAAAGGTCATGATGAAAGGTCATGACCTTTTGCATGCTATCTCCCGGGCCCCATCATAGTGATTCATTCTATATCAAAATTGCACTCTTGCTTTTTATGGCAAGCTTCATTCCATGGACCAGTCATCCATGGATATATTGTCTTTGGGTCTGACTACCAGATATATGTATACACACATATATAAATAAAATAAATACATCTTTATATATGTGTGTTTATACATATGTATATACAAATATATGCATATATGTTTGTATGCACATATATATCCCACAAATGAGTCTTATTATTCTTTGTCTATAATTATATCTTGACTAACTTTGTAACACATAATATTTTCCATATATCTATGTATAGACAAATTTCATGACTTCATTTTTAACAGTTACATAGCATTTCATTGAATAGATATATCCATTTCTTTATTCACTCATCTTCTTAGGCACTTGAGTTATTCCCAGATCCTGGCTATTGCAAATCATGCTGCAATAAACACAGCAATCCAGATGTCTGTTCTACATTTTATGTTTTTGTTTCTAGGGTACATTACCAGGAGTAGTGTTACTCAACTATATGGGAGCTCCATTTATAGTTTTCTGAGTAATGTCCATACTGTTTTCTGAAAAGTTTGGGCCAGTCTACATTCGCATCAGCATTGAACAAGTGTATCTTTTATCTCTGAGCGTCAATTCCAGAACCGGTAGTTGTTTTCCTTCTTGTGTGTTAGTCATGCACAGATCATTCTTAACTACAGATGCACAAAAATATCTAACACTGGGCCTCATTTCTGTGAAGAACATGATCTCCAAAATATCGTTAATCGTTACTTCTTTCAACACACACAAACATGGAAGACCTGCTCTTCACGTTTAGATAAACCATGAACAACTGGTTTCAAACCAGAAATTCATTTCACTGAAAATTTGTGTCCACTATTTAAAATGCAAGTAATAAAACCTGTCAGCTTTATCTCTAAATATTCTTACATGTAAATTATTTCCACTTAGTAACTAATGATCCTGACTTTAACCAGGCCTTACTTATATCTCGCATTACTATAAAAATTTTCCCAGACAGACCACCTACCTCTAGTCACATGGACACAGTCTCGTATCTGCTGCCTTAGCTTTTTAGTACAAAAAGTCATGAACAAAACAATTATTCTGGGTAATAATATAAAAGAATCAGGCAGCTAGAAATTCAAAGAATGCTCCAAAAGAGGATGTGTTGAGATCATACAAATTAATGGTAATAAGGTAAAAAGTGTGCTATGTGCTTTGAAGTAAACTAATACAAAAGAGAAATGGAGAGGGCTTATTTGTTACTTTCATTTTAAACAGGATGTTTAGGGAAGTTTACCATGAAAGCCAGCAAACAGCCAGAGCCCAGTAAATAAAATATATATGAAGAACTAGAGAAAGTATGATAGGAAGAAGGACCAAAAATTCTAAAATTCAGAGTTAGAAAGGTCCGGCGTGAGAGCCTGAGGGTGGAGCAAGTGGTAGAGCATTTGCCTTGTATGGACTAACCTAGGAGGAACCACAGTTCAATCCCCATAATCCCATATGGTCCCCCAAGCCAGGAGCGATTTCTGAGCACAGAGCCAGGAATAACACTCGAGAGTCACCAGGTGTGGCCCCAAAACAAAGCAATACAAAACAAAACAACTACAACGAAAAGGTCCGGTGTTGTCAATGAACAGCACTGACTCCTGGGCAAGTAGAGACCACAAGGCCGAAGATGATCTCGAACTTTGTATACAGTGAAAATCAGTGGACAAAAAAAGAAAGAGAAGACTTATAAATAAATCTATAGAGAAGATAAAGCAATACATTGAATTCAGACAAAGGCAGTTGCAAATGACAAACTCAAGAGTATTTGAACTGAAATACTGATATGTAGCGCATGCAAGAAAACTCAAGAATTATTTCAAGTAGCCATATCAATGAAATTAGAAGAATGTAATCATTAGGTAAACAATTTGTGAAAGTGATAATTCTGAACACTTTATTATTGTGAAAACAGCTTGACACTGGTTAAATCATTTCTCCCATAGATTTTTACTTTTAGGCTCATACATTTCGACTTTTATTTTACACTTTCAGAGTGCATATACATGCCAAGCCTTATTCAATAAACTGTCACAGTGAATTTTGTGAATACTGTATCATAGAGAAGAAACTGAAAAAGACTCATTATGTAACACCCCAAGGTCATATATAGATTCTGTCTTTAAATGTTATTTCCTCTCAAATGTTTTTAATACTTTATAATTAAAATACAATCAAAATGTTCACATGAGTTAGAAGTGGACTCCCATGGAGCAAAAAATGAAACCTTTTATGGGTGATAAGCATGGCCTGTTTCTTAATTTTTTGATGATGCTTAACAACACAGTAACTCTGTTGGAACAGCACTGTCCAATAAAAATTATATTGTAAATTGTCAATTAGAGAGCAATATTGAAAAATTAACTAGCATATACATGAAATTATTAGAATTGTATAATGTTATTTAAATATTAAATAACTATTTAATGTTTCATGCTTTTTATATATTTTGTCTGATTAAAACAATGTTGAATTAGCATTTTCTAACCATATTTCTGACGAAGACAATGCATACATTTTCTGACATGAGGAATTTCTTTCCAAAACAGAATTAGTTACTCCAGTAGTACTATTTTTCTCTGCATAAAATCTCATATAAGGCTGAATTCTAACTAACATTTATTATACAGTATAAATAACTGGACTGAACAACACTTCAAATATTATAGCACACTCTTATAGAACAGTATAGAAAAACTACATTGATATTTCAGATATTATGTTCAAGCTTTACTATGCATATTACTATACTGTATCACAAATTTAAACCTCACAATAATTTATTCTCAAGACAAATTTAACACTTAAGATATAGCATACTTCAGAGACATTATTTTAGATTTTTATTATAATACTATAAATATGAAAGAAATACTATGATTGTTCCCTCACATTTTATTTTCAATTTTGGTACATATTAATCTTTATTTCATAAATTATTCTGTTAGTGTTTTCTGTTGGGAACATACACAATTGTGCTTTGGGCCTACTCCTGACCCTGCACTCATGTATCATTCCTGATTAGACACACTAAACTCAGATCAATTATATGCAAGGTGGTAAACTACCTGTAGTACTATCTCAGGCCCACTTCATTTCATAATTTTCATTTAATGCTTCATTAAAAAATTGCCTGAAACAATCCAGTAATCAAATATTTATACATTAAAATACTTTAAATATAAAATCATTGCAATTAGGCCAAAGAAAGTACAGGAGGTAAGGTATTTGCATTAAATATGAATGAACCTGATTAGATCCATACCACATATGGTCCCTCACACACATATCCAGAAACAACCCATGAGCTCCAGTGAACTTTGCCCCCCCAATAAAATTGCAACAAAATATACAATTTGACATTCATTAAAATAGTTATAATATAAATAACAGAATATTAAGTTTTGGCAGGGATATATAAAAATATTCAGACATTTCAGCTAGGAATATAAAATAGTGCATCTTGAAAGGTCATAGAGATAGTGTAGCAGGAAGGATGCTACACTGCATCTAAATCAAGATTTGGTCATGAACACCTCACATATTCCCTACAGCAGGCACGAGCTGGTTGGTGAATTCAGATCCAAATTAAGCCCTTAAACACTGCTGCATGTTTCCCCCTCAAAAAAAATTAACAATATAAAAGTGCTGTTTAAATAAAATATCACTTACAATGTTAAAATATATAGATACTGCTATATGATTCAGCAATTTCACCCAAACTATATTTCAAGAAAAAATGAAAACCTTTATCTAATATTTACCTATATATTATATATAATAAAATATATACCTATTATATGCAGATGCTTATCATTGTATGAGCCAAGAATAAATATAAATACCTAAAGATCCATCAAAAAATGTTGAGCAACAGGTAGCATATTCATATAATGGATATTTTTTCAACCATTGTAAAAGGTGCTTTTTTTTTTTTTTTTGCACATAAGAGTGAAATTTGGGGCTCGGAGAGATAGCACAGCGGTGTTTGCCTTGCAAGCAGCCGATCCAGAACCTAAGGTGGTTGGTTCGAATCCCGGGTCCCAT
>PVKC010019714.1:0-18987 GCA_004027635.1 Crocidura indochinensis
GAATTGTATGTTAAATCTAATATACAACTTTTTTTTAGCTACTGGCAAATTTTAAACTGACTTATCTAAGAAAAAATGTTGCAAAATTATATGACTCACTAATCATGTAAGATATTATGAAGGTTTAATAAGATAAAGCATCTTAATTATTTCAAAAATTCTCCACAAAGGTTAAAATGAATACAAATCACTATCCAAGAATAATATATTTTTAAAAACACAAATTATGTAAAGCATACAATTTATAAAATGTAAGAATTTGACAAAAATTTATGCTTTGCCTTTTTATATATCTTATATAATGAAACCAGTTTTATTTTTCTTTCTTGTTCCATATCTTTCACCTACAAGTTCCATAAGAAACATGTCTAATTTCTGAGTTAGTTTTAAGTAAAAAATATTTTTATATTTTAATAATATCTGTAATTAAGCACCATGATTACAAACATGGTTGTAGTTGGGTATCAGTTATAAAAAAATGAACACACCTGGAGTCGAAGTTATAGCGCAGCTTTTGCCTTTCACGCCATAAAAACAGGACAGACCTCAGTTCGATCCCAGCGTCTCATGTGGTCCCCAAAGCCAGGAGCGATTTCTGAGCACATACCCAGGAGTAACCCCTGAGCATCACCAGATGGAACCCAAAACCAGAACCAAAACAACAACAACAAAAAAGAATACCCTTTTTCACTAGTGCAACCTTCCCACCACCAATGCACCCCATCACCCACCACCCCCACCCTGTGCCTATATTCAATTAGGCGTACTACTTTCATTTTTATACTTGTAAATACATTCGCCACATATAATTTTTTCATGCTTTAGTTTCTTTCAATGGAAAAATTTATGCTATGAGATCTTTATAATTTGATATTTTACTCCATATTTCATGTAACTTACAAAATCATAGAAGTCTATATTCTCTATAATTATGTTAAATCAAAATTTTTTTACTTTTAAAATTGATTTTCAATTATGTATATACAAACTCACTTTTAATTTTGTCAAGACTGTTCATCACTTTATTTATTTTCACATTTTAATCATTACCTACAATGCTACTGCTAAGCTTTATGATAGTCTATGTTTAAGTGTCCATGACATTCTTGCGAATATACAGTTTGAATTAGATTTCTGAACATTATAAATTTATATTTTCTACTTTCCTTGATATTATTAAAATGATGTCTGACTTGCATTAATTTGGGTAAGAATTTTATGTCTGAAAAGAAACTATCCAAATAGTAGAAAATTTTCCAATTTTATTCTTTATTTTCTATTTTTTCTTTGGTTTTGGTGGGGACACACCTAGTGACGCTCAAGGGTTACTCCTGGTTATGTGCTCAGAAATTGCTCCTGGATTGGTGTACCATATGGGGCACCAGGGAATCGAACTGAGGTCTGTCCTGGTTAGTGCTTGCAAGGCAAATGCCGTGCTTGCGACACTGCTCCAGGCCCCTTTATTCTCTATTATATATCTATATATACATATACATATATATATATATGTATATATATATACCTAAGAACATAAAACTATTGCTTATACTAAAATTTTAAATCCTACCATATATATATATATATATTTAAAGAGAAATATTAATATGATATTAAGTATATGGTAAGAGAAAGAGATTGAATTTTGGCAACTATACTGACATTTTACTCTGATAAATTAGTAAATCAAATTATTTTTACTTTATTTTTGTTTTTCTTTGTTTTGAGGTCATATCTAGTGATGACCCTGTACTATTGCTACAGGCTCTCAAAATATTTCCTGAAAGTTCATTAATATTGTTGGTCATTACTTTAGCTAAATTTTCAATTTCCATATAGCCATGTCTGACCTCTGGAATAATGTTTTGCTCCACTGCTTCTGGAACAAATTTCACAATGCTTAATTCCAAGCTGATATACAATAGAAATAACTCCTGTTTTCCTTACTTTGTTGTTGTTGTTTTACTAACTTTATGTGGAAAAAATATTATGAAAAATTTAACAGGTTCAATAAATACTCATTCATTGCCACAATATACTAGGTTAAAAGTCTTGGTCATAGCATCAGGAATCCTTTATTCACTCTCTCCCAACCTAAATTCCTATTGAAGACATCCTCTCTGGAGTCTGAGCTGTCTTCTAAACTCAAAATATTGTAAGTGAGAACTAATTCTTTAAGTTTCTATAACCCAAATGCCCAAATCTTTGCTAATTCTGATAAGGGCTTCATTCACAACTTCTAGAGAATATATACATTCTAGTCACATAGCTCTTTCTATTATCAAAAAAGGAATCAAAAAAAGGAATAGTTACCTGATCTGTTCTCTCCTAGAACTACAAACAAGAAAAAAGCAACACTTGAAAATAAAAGCCTTGTTAATGCTTAGTAGGGTAATGCAAAAAAAAAAATGACAGTGAAATATAAGCAGGACGGACCTGGGTTCAATCCCCGGTGTCCCATATTGTAGCCCAAGCCAGGTGCGATTTCTGAGCACATAGCCAGGAGTAATCTTTAAAAGTCACCAGATGTGGCCCAAAAACCAAAAATAGTAATAATAATAATAATAATAATAATAATAATAATAATAATGGTATTATATTACATTATGACTGTGACTACAGGCCTCAAGATACAGTACGAGGTTAAGGTTAAGGTTCTTTCCTAGCATAGGCTTGTGACAGTGTTTATTTTTTGTTTTTGATTTTGCTTAGACCCACAGCTAACATGTTTACATCTTATTCTTTATTCTATGTTTAGGAATCACTCTAGGCTGTGCTCAGTGGATTGCACATGTTGCTGGAGATTTAACCCATGCCAACTATTTGCAAGGCAAGCAACTTACTCAACTTCTTTGTCCATCGTTCTGGTTTGAATCCTGCCAATAATATATAGTCCGTGAGCTCTCAGAAGTGGCCTCTGAGCACAGAACTATGTATGGTAATAAACACCAAGGGATGTGCTTTAAACCAAGAATTAAGTTAATTGGATATTAAATACAAATAAATGCTTATTATATGAAAGCAAAATAGACAGAATTGAGTTTACAAAAGTGGAAAGAGAATGGGTAGAAAGGTGGTCATTGTGCTTTGGTACCACCATGCCACTAAAGCATATGATCATTTAAAATTGTAAATCAATATTGCATCAAAAACAAACTTTAAGATCTACTTTATTTCAAAAGAAACAGAGAAATTATTAAGTATTATAAGAATTTGTTATAAATATGTAAATGTTTCATGTCACATAACTAAACAGAATAGAAATTTCGGATGATAACACTTTTATACTAGGTATTTCCAACAGAGTTTCTAAGCCATAACTACACAAATAAAATAAACTGAAAGAAATTGAAGTTTTAGTTGGATGTGAGTATCAATAAACAGTTTTACAATATATGCTATTGTAAGGTTCTATAGACTTTGGTATCCAAATGAAGATGGCAGAAAGTGACATGAATAAGAGATAGTTATCAGAGACTTATAACTGTTAATCTACACATACAACAATTTACAAATATACTTAAAAAGTTCTTCTGAAAACTAAATAATGTTTATATAATAAAATCCACAATGATATATGAGATTCATGAAAATCAAAAGTTATGAGAAAATTGTAAAACAATTCATAAAGAAAATGTAAGACAATATCTCCACAAGAGACCCATTTGATGCAAAACTGACTTAACAGAAATATGGAAACTTAAGATACAAATGAAGACAATCACCTCAAAATTCTATATTCTGTTTTGAGAATGTTAATTTAGGTTTTCAGACTTTTCGTAAGTGTAACATTATTTTCATTTTGTAGCTGTTGAAGTACAATACATAATGAAAATATACGCATCAAATACCTGTGTGTCTCTTTCTGAACAAATTGAATCAAGGATGGGTTGTTCCTCATGTAGTACACTTGCCATCACATGGTCAAAGTATCTAAGAAGAGATCTTTGTTATTAGAAAGTGGCATGTACAAATGAGAACATGCTAAGCACAAGGACTGCCTCCAACTCTGCCAATTCAGAAATATGTCAGCAATATTATGAATTTTGATTTGATTAAAACAGTATCTAACAGAGGGCAAATGTATTTTTTTGTCTACTTAGCATTTTCTCCATCTTCCTATGGAAAATAATTTCTGGTGAAAATGGATAAACAAATGAAAAGAAATTTACATTTTGTAGTTACTTTCAATTCTTGGGGTAACTGAATTATATCAGACCTGCGTTCTTCTTATATTTAGTAAATTATGAAAATTCCAGTTTTCAGAAAAATCAGCAAGGGCACTAATTTATTAAGGTTTAATACGGTTGTCTATATCTAGCTCTCTAAAGTTTACATCACTATTATCTCTCTAAACATTTTATGAATATAAGTTTTCTCTAATTGTATTTCCTATTCAAAATAAATTACCAGATCCTCCCAACTTCCTCTTTATTATCTCTTCTTATGAACTACTTTCATCTCTAGTTGCTTTGGTTCTATTAATTTTCCAAATTCTGCTATGTATGCCACACAAATGTTCAATCCTTGTATTACATACATATCACTTTGTGAGCTTTATTTTTAGATACTTTATTCTATTTACATTTTCCTCTGCAAAACACATTGTTGAAAGTACACTAGTGATAATGGAAATCTGCCAAAACAGGGTTTAATGGGAGAAAATGTGGTTAATTATCTAGTCTGTGATTAGATTATCTTAAAAAAATAGTTGACTTACAGCATTGTATCTTAAATATTTAACTGACATAGAATTTATTTGGCTTTAAGGTATATTTTAGGGATGCCAAATTTCTTTTAATTATTAGCAGCTAATTATGTTGTTTACTGAATTATTAATAACTATCAATGGTCAATTCATTGTTGACATTTAAGTAACATTTAATGACATAACTTCACGATTATTTTCTCTTTCTAGCAAAATGTATTCTCTAGGTTTCTCCGAGGTAGCACTAACATTTTCATGCCCTAATTCACTGCTATTCATTTTTAGTTTAATTTTCTCCTGTTCTTTTAATTATCCAGGTACTTCAGAGTTTAGCATTCAAATCTTTTCTACTTGCCATACTTTCCCAGCACTGTATATAAATATGCAACTTTAATAGTATCATATTGATAGTTCTTTGTTTTTAATTTTCTACCCTACAGCAACCCCACTATCTTTCTTCATTTAAATATCTATCAAACATTTTCACTGAAATATCTAATAATCATCTTAAATTCAACAAAGCTCAAAAAGAACAATAGATGTGTATTTTCACTCCTACCTCTAATCCTGGCATTATTTATCCCAAAGCCTTACTTTATTTGTTAATAGTCATACTATATACTCAAAGTTTCATATCACAAACATTACCTTAATTCTTTTTGTCAGACTCTATATTTAATTCATCAGGAAGACCCCAGTATATTTAACACATCTAGAATAATAGTGCTTCCTATGACTTCAGCTACAACAGTTTTACAAATCATAATCTCTCCCAATATTAACCTTAATATTTTTTCAGGTAACAGATCTAAAGATAAAATTATAAAGTGGCACACTGTTATAATTATGATATAATCAATTACCATTTTAATAAAATCACAAATATAAATAGCTGATATAAAACATTATTGCTTCTTTCACTAATTAGGGCAATTCAGAAGTTGAGCAGAATTATGAGAGCTTCAAAATATCTTTATTTTTTCTTCTATCATTCTCACATAAAGTTCATTTTGTGATCTGAAATGATTGCCCAGCTTCAAAATTTTATTAGCCAAAGTTTAGCCATAGATTATATCATCTTGCAATAGCAACAGGAAGCTCTTTGCTTAAGTCTTCTAATGATTTTATGACACCTTGCAGAATAAAATTATTTTCATAATTCCTAAACCTTTTTCTTTATTACATATCCTCATTTATTGACAAAATATATTTATCTATATTTTGCTCCACCAGCCTTCTCTTTTGCTTTCTTTGGCAGGAAATAAAAGAAGGGGCTTCACCTGGTCATACTCTGGGGTTACTCCTGGAACTACACTTATGAATTATTCCTAGTGGTATGCAAAGCACTATATGCATACCAAGGATTGAATCCAAGTTAGCTGAATGAAGACAAATGCCTTACCTACTGTATTATCACTCCTGCCCAGGCCTTCTCTCTTCCATCAACTGCAAGCATTGTTATTTTCTTTTTTTGGTTTTTGGGCCATACCCGGCTATGCTCTGGGGTTACTCCTCGCTATCTGCTCAGAAATAGCTCCTCACAGGCACAGGGGACCATGTGGGGCACCGGGATTCGAACCAATCACTTTAGGTCCTCGATCGACTGCTTGCAAAGCAAACACCTCTGTGCTATCTCTCCGGTCCCAAGCATTGTTATTTTCACCTAGGTTACAGATCTTTCCCCTGATTTCTGTAGCTCCTTCCTACCTGTAACTCATAGATAATTCATAAATTTTCTCGAATTTATTCCTTTTATATGTAAATAATTCCTCATTTATTACCATATTTTCTCTTTAAAGTAACTACTATTAACTGTAATCATGCAATATATAAAATATACATCTGCATCTATATTTACCTATATTTTTCAAAATAAATGCAAACTCCTCTTAAAGGCAAAACATTCTGATACATATTTTATTATACTACCCCAAATTAAATATTAACATATTTAGTAGCAATAAATATTACAAATAATAAAAAATTAACATTTAAAGAATTTACATTGCTTCTTTTGTTTGTTTGTTTGTTTGTTTTGGGACACACCCTGTGATGCTCAGGGGTTACTCCTGGCTAGGCGCTCAGAAATTGCTCCTGGCTTGGAGGACCAAATGGGACAAGGGGGTGTGTCGGGGGTGTCGATCCGATCCAGCTCCATCCTGGATCAGCCGCATACAAAACAAATGACCTACCTCTGAACTTTTGTTTTAGCCCCAAATTGCTTCTGTTTTATCTTCTAAGAACTTAAGGTATAGTTGTTATGTCTATAATATATATCTATGGGCTGGAGAAAAAATTCAGGAACTAAGATCCTTGTTTCCATGTGGCTTACACTGTTTCATCACTGGCACCAAATATGGTACCCAGAGCACTAATAAGGGTTATTCATGAACACAAAATCAAGATAGCTCCTAAGTACAGCAAAGTGTGGTCCAACAATTAAAATGTATAATGATCATTTGGAATTATTCAATTAAAAGATGTGCTCATGTCAACCGGAGATAGGTATGCTTAGTCTATTCTTCTTTTTGACTATATATTATTCTTTTCCCGCTTTATATTTTTAAGTAAAACAATTTTATTTTTACTAAACTATAAATAAAATATAAAAATATGTTACATAAGCTCATATTTCTTTAGAATTTTAGTTTTCTAATAAATATGCAAAACTTCAATTTATTTACTTTTACTCACAAAATATGGAAATCAAAATGTCAAATAAATATTACTGTGTGAAAGTTATTTTTCAAGTCCTATATAAATGTATTTTTCTAATTCCATAACATGTGTATTTATATTTTAATATGGTAATTCTGATTCATGATAACATGAATTTTATTACCTAAGTATCACCTTTAATATGTAAATATGAGACATCTGACAATACTTTTGGTACTTGTCCTAGTCTACGTTTTGAATAAAAATGGTGTTAATATTCTTACTTTCTTAATTATAACTTTTACTGTGTTAGATTTCCCCATAAAAATCATTTTATTAGCATTTGAATTACTGTATTCTCTGACAAAATATTTGTACCAATATTGCATTTGACTTAATTAAATATCCATGTATTCAAAAATCTGTTAATATAAATTGATGACTGCTATTTATCTGTTTCATGGTTTTAAATGTATATCAAATAACTTTTGGATGTAGTATTGTATCAAAGCCCCCACTAAATTTCCATTTAATTCATGTGAGGATAAATCTAATGCTGATTATAGACACATCTTCCTAGCAAGAAGACTATCAATAACTTGAGAATATGTTATTTATTTTAAGTTTCATCATATATTGGAAAGTACAGAAAAGCCAATGTATCTAAAAACAGAAGTATATATAATAATAATTAGGGAAAGTTAAAATTATTGAATAATAAATCAAATATAGTAATGAATATTAAAACATCTATATAAATGTGACAAAGAAATTAAATTTAGTTAAGATTCCCCCCCCCAAATAAAACATTAATACTCCAAGATTAGCATAATAGAGCTTTCTCATTTCATGTGTTTGTTTGTTTGTTTTTTGAGATTTTTTTTTTTTTGCTTTTTTGGGCCACACCCTGTGATGCTCAGGGGTTACTCCTGCATGTATGCTGAGAAACTGCTCCTGGCTTGGGGGACCATATGGGACGCAGGGGGATTGAATGGTGGTCCATCCTAGGTTACTGCTTACACCACCACTCCAGCCCTTCGTTCATGTTTTAAGTACAAATTTTTCTCTACATACAAAATATGATTTGGGCATCTGGAGTGGGTCATAGAAATCTACTATTCTGCAACCGTTAAGGATATTTCTGCTGTAAGTTACAAAAAAAATACACACAAAATCCTAAAAAAAAATTTTTAACAAAAGAGTAATGTGTATTGGACTGTATTGACAGTATATTGGGCAGGTCACTTACCTGAAAGCGGTCAACGAGTGTTTGATCAGTGTGCCATATAGACTGCCAGAGCCCAGGAAGTGAATGATCTCTGAGGTCAAAGCCAGATGTAAGTACTTAGAACAGAAGGGTGCTGAATGAAAACTAAACCAACAAACAAAAAACCACCAAGACATAAAGAAATGTGTAAATTAGATAATCTTTATTTTATTTTCTTATAAACCATTCAGGCAATATGCCTGTACTTCATTTTAATACAGTTTCATTCCACCTGCTTATGTTAATTATAGTTAGAAATTGGGTCATGCTAATTTTATTTTTATTAAAAAATGTACAGTGTCACATTTGAAAAACTTCATTGCAGATTTAAGAAGAACAAAGCTGACACATATCATAATAAGACTTTACACGTTGTTTTTACAAATATACAAATATATATGCTCACTGTATTTCATGATGACCTATCAAACTTATTTTATGAACATATGTTAAAGTAAAGGTATGGTCACTAAAATATTGTGTCAGATGTTAGAAAATACTTGAATTAATGGTTAAGAAATAAGTCTGATAAGTCTGAAAATTTGGAATTAAGATATTTTTAAATTTATTTAAACATCTTGATTACAGATATGGTTGCGATTAGGTTTCA
The DNA here is from genome assembly GCA_004027635.1 of Crocidura indochinensis. Taxonomy (NCBI): domain Eukaryota; kingdom Metazoa; phylum Chordata; class Mammalia; order Eulipotyphla; family Soricidae; genus Crocidura; species Crocidura indochinensis. The sequence goes on from PVKC010019714.1 coordinate 9,241, forward strand.
GTCATGTAAAGAACACCCTCCTTCACCAGTGCAACATTCCCACCACCATTGTCCCAAATCTCCCTCCATCCCACCCCACCCTCACCTGTACTCCAGACAGGCTTTCCTGTTCCCTCATTCATTCACGTGATTATGGTAGTTCTCTGTGTAGTTATTTCTATACCTGCACTCACCACTCTTTGTGGTGAGCTTCATGAAGTGAGCTGGAAGTTCCACCCCTCCTCTCATTGTCTCTGAGGATTGTTGATAAGATGACTATTATTTTTCTTAAAACCCATAGATGTGTGAGACTATTTTGCATCTCTCTCTCCCTCTGACATATTTCACTCAGCACGATAGACTCCATGTACATTCATGTATAGAAAAATTTCATGACTTCATCTCTCCTGATGACTGCATAATATTCCATTGTGTATATGTACCATAGTTTCTTCAGCCATTCGTCTGTTGAAGGCATCTTGGTTGTTTCCAGAGCCTGGCTATTGTGAACAGTGCTGCAATAAATATGGGTATTTGGAAGGGATTTTTGTACTGTATTCTTGTGTTCCTAGGGTAGATCCCTAGGAGTGGAATAGCTGGGTCGAATGGGAGCTCAATTTCCAGTTTTTGGAGGAATCTCCATATTGCTTTCCATAGAGGTTGAACTAGATGGCATTCCCACCAGCAGTGGAGAAGAGTTCCTTTCTCTCCACATCCCACCAGCACCGATTGTTCTCATTCTTTGTGATGTGTGCCAATCTCTGTGGTGTGAGGTGATATCTCATCGCCGTTTTGATTTGCATCTCCCTGATGATTAGTGATGAGGAGCATTTTTTCATGTGCCTTTTGGCCATATGTATTTCTTTTTTAGCAAGGAATTAAGATTTTTTAAAGGAAATAATTATATTGGATCAGATTAGTTCAATTTATTCAAACATATATGCTACCTAAACTGTGACTGAAGGAAATTCATGAGATTCTTGGCTCATTTACATAATTATATTGACTATATTTACATAATTATATTATACATAATATAATATATATTAATTATATATATTATATATATAATCATTCTGCTATTTCAGTGTCCTTGCTATTAAATGAAAAGTTTGAGTAAGACATTAAAAGAAGCTTGACTGTGCACATAAAATATAAAAAAAACATGCAAAATAACTTCTGTTTTTTGGTATCTTTTCTGTTGTGATATTTTTCTCTTTCTAATTCCTTTCAAGTTCTAGGGACTGTTATTTTTATAATAGTGTAGGGAACATGTATTAAGAGAGTTTTGTGCTTTTCCTATATTACTAATGTGTTTATCATATAATTAGAGAAGACAAAAAATTTTTACAGTCATATTTAATTATCATTAAATTTTCTTAAGACTTGTTGTTATAAATAACTCCATTAGAATGGTTAACTTTTAAAGGATTCTTAAGCCCAAGAGCTTCAGGCAAGTTAAATAGCTTAGAGTTATTTGAATATTCTTAAAAGAATAGGATTCACTAGTTTAGAAATTCATGAAAATTTCTGTTTCTGAATGCACCTGTCCCTTCTAGTTTCAAAATTACTATAATTTTAATCTCTTATAACACCATTTTAAATCATTATAGACAAAGCATTTATTATTTTAATTGTCAAAGACCATCAACATGGTCTTATTCTCTATCTTTTATCTTTTTCTTTAAGTAAATATTTGTTTTATTATAAAAAACTGAGTACTGAGGAAGGGAGGGGAGAGGATAAGAAAGTAAAGATTAACATTCTCCATGGAGAATGCAAGTTTCTCCAAAACTTAAGAAAGCCCTTAGTACACAACCCAGAGCAAAATGTTGTGTATCTCATGAAGGGAGATGCACATGACATGTGTATATGTCCAGGGAGTACATGTACATAAATATCTCATTTTTGAAAAATAACTGATGCTACAGTAACAACTGTCATGACAATCTTAATGGGTAAGAAAAGTAGAATACAGGCAAAGGTTAGAAAGGAGGTAAAGGGCATTGGTGGTGGGAATGTTGCCCTGGTGAAGGGGGTTGTTTTGTTTATGACTGAAACCCAACTACAATCATATTTGTATTCATGGTGCTTAAATAAAGATTTTATTAAAAATATTTTAAAAAGTTGCCAGGGCAATGGCAGGGAAAACAATCTGCTGCTGATATTTCAAGTCTAATTCTACCTTCCTTTTTTAATTGGGCTTCTAGTCACCTTACTGTTCTCATTGGGCATGTCCCTGGCTGACAGCATAGTCCATATTTCTCTAATAATAAACTATACATATATAAATCCAACACTTCAAGTGCTCTCAAAGGTAGCTTGCAATAATTCAGGGGGGTTAATAGAATAAAATAACATAAAATAGGGTACTATTTTTAGTATGTACATATGTTCATGCCTCTTGGCTCATGGATGTCTATTTTATTTAGATGCATTTTTTCTTTTTTGTGAACTTGAAGAGTATGAAGAGAAAAGGAAGGGATCAGTTGATTTTATTCTGTTCTTCACACTTATTTCAGGGCATTATTTAAGGGGAAATTATTTTTATGATACTTTACCACATGTTCTGTTAGTTAACCAGCAGACCAGTGACAGCAAATCAATTTGCCTTTTGGTAAAGATAACATTAGAAATTTTCTTAGTCTTTATACAGCAAAAAAAGAGGGGGAGTCTTTGAGTTTTGGTACAATAAGGCTCCTTTGCATCTTTCAATTTGGAGACTATTTTAAGAATCTTAGTTGCTTATATTATTTAACTTTTTATAAAATAAATAAGGCTTACAACTTGCCCCAGTTTCTAGATGTCTGATTGAAAATATATTTTATTCATTTTATTACCTATTACTCACAATCTAGATATAAAGTATTTCTTAGTATTAATTGATTTTGTTAGTAATAGTGAAAAGGAAAAATAATAATCTAAACTGTGTCTATCTCACTGTTACTGGTCTAAAAATGTTGATCAGACATTAAGGTATAGTGCTTAATTAATATGTTTATAATTAAGATATGATACATCCACAATCTATTGATGAGCTACAGTTGATAATGGTGAAGGGATACCAAGGAAATTTTCTTATATTGGACAGCAAAGTTAGCATTGAAGAATTTACTGCATCCCTTGCATGCAGGTGGTCAGAATATAATATCCCACAGTTAAGAGTTCTTATTCATGGTGTTGGTGTAGGAAACCATGTTGGTTTCTGCAGATGAAGTCCACAATACAGGGATGAATGGTCAATGTCCGATCAGCTAAAGTCACTATGCCAAGCCATATCACTTGAAGCCAAGTCACTATGCCAGGAGTTCAGGGTGTAAGGTCCTACTGCAGTTTAAAATGTGCTCCCATATCTATTAGATATGTTTGCACACGTAATCTTTTCCCATTTTAATATGCCTATGCAAAAAGAAAGAATGACAAAAAGGTATTACTAGTGCATATGAGCCTTTGAGGTATCAAGCCCAACAATCCCGGTAAACTTTTTCTTACATGGCTTGTAGAAAAAGACTTGTCTACTAGAATTCGTTACTAAAAGAATCCCAAGGATAGGGGGAATTGTCGCTACATAAGAATATGTGCCGTCACGGATATGCTTATTTGATTAATGCAATTAAGGAGGTATTCAAAGAAGATTTGTATGACCTTTTAAAGTCTTTTGAAATAGGCGAGGAAGGGGTAAGATCCAAAATCCAGCTTCAATCTGTGAGTTGGTTTTTGTAGTCTGGGGAATATGGCTCCCAGCAGTCACATATCAGTGAGTGTCCTCAAGCACAGGGCTTCTCGGCCACCAAATCCATAGCACGCAAAAGTCCATGATAGAGGGAGGCAAAGGGAGAGGAGCCTTCAAGAGCAAGTCAATAGTCGCTGAGTGTCAGTGTTTCTCATGTAGGTAATATGTATTTTCAATTTGGGAGCTGGTTGATATCTGGCTGGGGTGGGAAGGATGTTCTGCTTTGTGAGGAGTTAAGCACATAGAGTGTTATCCTGTGAGTCTTGGGCATTTCATTTCCATTCTTAGGAACAATCTAAAATTATGAGCATTGTGGAATAATGGTTAACAAAGTACAGTTGTGATGCAGATGCTAGGTAGCCTGCCCCTGTGTTTTTGGAAATGAGGACTAATGAGAAAGGACACCAATCAAGGAGGTTCACAGCACAACTGCTTTATGGCCCATGGAAGGGTTTGATTTCCCTTCCCCAACACCCCTGGCCACACGGCTGTGTGGAGGCCTAAGCCCTGGTCTAGGGTTCAGTACAGAGACATCCCAGTTACCAGTTGCAAGAAGAACGATGAAATCCTGGTATCTGGGGTCCACAGAACAGGTCATCAGCTTCATTGGAGTTTTAAAAGAGTCTCTTTTTTGTAACTTTAAATTAGTTCTTCAACAACCTCTTGGACTGATCTTTTTTGAATAAGTCTTGCATTTCTTATTTACTTACATGAATATTATACAACACCAGTGGCAAAATACAATCTGCCTACTTACCCTTATAAACGAAATAGGCTATAGGCAGGTAAACTCTGGATATCTCTCCACTTATGGCTTAATGTCTTCTTTAAATACCATTTTCTTCATTTTACAAAATTCTCTTTTTCTAAGTGAAAATATATAACTTTCTATGTTAATAAACTTACTTTGAATAAGCTTGCATTATTACTTCATACATTTTCTCAATAATTATTATATTTACTTTATATTAGTTTTTCTGATATTAATATGGAAGAACTCATATCTCTAACTTCTAGTCACAAAATCTTGCCTTCAATGAGTAGAATAATTCCAAGAAATGTTGAATTAACCTTTAATTGCAACATAATATTTAAGATTGAATCATAAAAGCATTATTTACAAATGCTATTAAAATGATGCCTAGTATATAACCTATTATTGGAGCAAAATCTGCAAAAATAATAAAAGCCCCTGTAATCTTGGATATATTATAGGGTTAATATATACATAAAGAGTGGTAGTTTAGGGGCCGGTGTGGTGGTGCTAGAGGTAAGGTGTCTGCCTTGCCAGCGCTAGCCTAGCAAGGACCACGGTTTGATCCTCCGGCATCTCATAGTCAAGAGCGACTTCTGAACACATAGTCATGAGTGAACCCTGAGTGCTGCCAGGTGTGACCTAAAAACAAAAAACCAAAAAAAAAAAAGAGTGGTAGTTTAGAAAATGCCAACTCTTTTTTTCAGGGAGGGGGTTGGGAGTGGTGGTTTGGGTCACATCTTGTGGTTCTTAGAGTTAATTCTGCCTCTGCACTCAGAAATCACTCCTGGCAGGCAGGGGACCATATGGGATGCCAGGAGTTGAACCACTATCCATCTTGGATAGGTTGCTTGCAAAGCAAATGCTCTACTGTTGTGCTTTCTCTCTGACCTCATTGCCAACACTTTTATATTGTGAAGACAAAATACAAATATGATTATTCAACAAAATATTTTAAAATTTTCTAAAAGTCATAGATATGGCTGCTTTAAAGGTAGAAATATATTCAGAATTAAATTAGGTGAAATCTAAAGAAAATCTTAAGTAAAAATTACTAAATCATCTACATCCATCCATACATACATACATACAGGTGATCTCCATTATGTTTTACATATTTATGAAAAAACAATTTTGAAAGCTTTTATTATTCTACTATCCTTTACTCCAGTAAGAACTGAAAAATATTAGCGTGAAATTTATAAAAGTAAGGACTTTTTAATATGGGATAGACTTGTTCTGTTTCTCCTCTGATTCTTAGAAATGCAACTGATTTTTGTGTTTTGAGACTGCAGTTGGCCACTTTACTATATTAGTTTACTGTTTTTAGGATGTATTTTGTGAACACTTTGGGGACTTCTATATAAATTATCTTTGTCATCTGCTAATAAAAATAATTTGACTTATTCTTTTCCAATGTGAATTCCTTGAAAATTCCTTTTTGACCTTAATGCTGTTGCTAGAACTTAAAATACAATGTTGGATAAAAGTATAGACAGTGAAAATCAATCCTCTGTTGATTAAGGCATTTAATATTTCTTTATATTGTTCTATATATTGTGTGGTATATTATATTGATTGCTTTGCATATATTAAACCATCCTTGCATCCCTAGGATGAATTCCCCTTGATCATATTGCATTATTTTTTAATGTACTATTGGATTCACCAGAGGAACTCACATGAACAGTTTTAATCATTTTATAGGAAGCTAGTTCATATTGGGAACGAAGAAAACTAAAACTGATGCAGAATTTTGGCTAAATTTCTAGTGGTTTACTTATAACAATTTATTCTAATTTATAATTCTGTTTGTTTTCTTTTTAATTTATAAATTATTATCACTGCATTCAGAATTTCTTGTGACATTTATTTAACTTCCAATGTAAAAGAGGTGAATATATCATCAAATTTAGTGGAATGCTTGAAACTAATCTTTCATCTGTTCCTCACATCCTATAAAATGGTTATCTTCAGCAACATAGTATGATGCTTTCAGATATTTCAATAACATATTTATCTTTGATGTTATTATATGCTAAATATATGAGTGGTAGGGGGGTTGTTTTTTGTTTGTTTGTTTGTTTTTTGTTTTTAGGACACACCCGGCAGCGCTCAGGTGTTATTCCTGGCTCTTTGCTCAGAAATTGCTTCTGGGGATCATGTGGGACGCTGGGATTTGAATTACCGACCTTCTGCATGGAAGGCAAACGCTTTACCTCCATGCCATCTCTCTGGCCCCAATACTTGAATGTTGTTTTGTTAAAGTTCATGTTCTTTCTTTTTGTAATATACTCAGCAATGTTAAGACTTACTTTTGGCTCTACACTAAAAAAATCACTTTTGGCATTTCTCTGAGGGTACATAATGGGTTGCTGAGTTTTGAAATTTGTCCAATTTCATGCAAAGCTAGAGACCTATCCACTGTACTTTTGGTCCAGTGCCTTTTACAACTTATTGAATACTGTTTTATGTACACCTTCTGTACCACCATTTTCCACCATTTGGGAGACTTTAATAAATGTGGCTTAGTTCTACTCATCATTGTGACTTGTTTATAATGTTTTATATATTTGCCCTATACTTACCAATGTGGATATTTAACTAGTCTAATAAACTAGTGTTCAGTTTCCATGCAATTTTCTGATTTAACAAACAATCTTCTATTATACTTAAAAAAAAAACCCTTAGAAAGTTTTGTGGGTTTAAATCATAGATCATTCGACCCTTCTTTATAAATTCTAGAATGAAAAAATAAAATTATGAACGCTGTTTATTTTCCTCAGCATAACATTTATAGTTAATGTTAATTTTCTCTCAGCTATATTAACACCTGTGGCTTCATTTTTATTTTCTCTTATATTTCCATTTTCTCAGTTATTCTAAATTTTTTATTGAATTTTTGACATAACAACTGAACATTTTTACAGGTACATATATCATTGCTAAATTTTTAGTAAAGTTTCATGCTGTCATCTTGGTAGCTAACAAGAATATTAAAAATTACTATAATTCAGCAAATATTCAAATGGTTATTTTTAATGACTTGCTTTGCATTTTATAAAGACTCTATCTACCTGTTTCACATGCTCTGCTATATATAACTCTCTAGGTATCACAAATTAGTTTTTGGTAGCATAAGATTAGTTCAAATAGCACTACGATTTAAGGGATTTTATTTAACTTCCCACTCTCTTGCTTTTACAATATCAGAATTTCTCAAATGCCAGGAGGGAAAACCACAGTGCTTCCTTTCATCACTCTTCTCTCCTATTACACATGGGAATACACTTTCCAATATGTTCTTGCTATTTTCTGAATAATAAAAAAACTGAGCTGGATTTTCTATGATTAGAATCATTATCTGGGGCCAGAGAGATAGTACAGCCATAAGGCAATTTGCCTTGCATGCAGAAGGTTGGTGGTTCAAATCCGGCATCCATGTGGTCCTCAGAGTCTGCCGGGGGCGATTTCTGAGCCTAGAGACAGGAGTAGCCCCTGAATGCTGCGGGGTGTGGCTCAAACACAAAAACAAAAAAGAATCATTGTCTCTTGATTCTTGCCATATATCTAAAATTAAAGAAAGGCCTAAAAGAAAGTCACTTTATTCAAATTTGTATTTACTCTCTATGTTCTTTGTCCCCAAAATACTGCTTGTATTAGCCATGTGGTCAAATTTCCAAATAAGACCAGACATTTGTTCAATATTTTTGTGACCTTAAAATATATTTGAGTGTTTATTTACGCTATATTTCAGTTGAAGGTTCTAACAATTAAGTGTAATATAGAGCAAGTTTCTGTTTTTTCAGCACATTAAGACAACATAATAATGTATATATAAGTATGGCTATAACTAAAGTTAACCAAAAATGTTTAATAAATATTTGCCTTTCAAATAAATAAATAAATATTTGCCTTCAAATTATGGAATTTTAATATATGCTAATGTTAAGTTAACTGCTTTTTAATACTTTTAAGTTTACTTTATATAAGATATTGACCCTTATATAAATTTATTAGTTTATGTATGGGCTTTCCTACATACATGATCTATACAAAAATCAATATAGTATTAACATATTCAAAATATAGATCTAGAGTTCTGCTTATTGATATATTAAAGTGGCCATTTTTTTAAAATTGTATTATTTCTTATTTGGGGAATACTTTGAATGACTAGCATAAACAAAAAGAAACTCATCTAACATTACTGCTCATATGTAAAATTTTCTCAGGCTCTGTAATAGCTCCACATTTCTATTCCCCTTATGTCACAGTTTTCTCTATTAAACTGCTTAATTATATCATCTATACACTGAGTTATTTCTCTGATTTCTTATTTTTTTCTGTGTGTTCCTTTTCAGTAGCTCCTTTCTGAGTAATGGGTATCTACTGACTGAGCATTTCCTCTAGAGATGCTCAAACTTCCCTACATGCAAATCTGTCAAAGTATCATTCAAGTAAAGCTCTTTGTATACTATTGCCACCTTGTGGCAATTCTTCTTTTCCTCCATGAAGTCTATGCTAATTTTAAATTCAAGACATTCTATTATATAAATAACATTTTAATATTTGATACCATTTCGTAATAACAGTGAGAAACCCTAGGTTTGACAACAAATAAATTCCATAGCATGTTTCTTAGATAATAAAAATTTCATCTGTGACATAAATAGAATTAGATTTTTCTCTAAATATTTGAGAAACTTATAGCAAAGAATTATGGATTAATTGATAACCATAGCAATGTATACCAAGTAAAAACAAGAAGTATTGAAAAATACTTCTGCAATTAATACATGTAAAAATAACACTCTGTTTGAAATAAAAAGTCATTAGACTAATTGTCTTCTTTCAAATTACTTAGAGTGCTGGAGAGACTGTTTAAGGGTTAGTGTGCTTGCCTTGAGCATGGGATGAATTTGACTATATACCCAGCATAACATGTGTTCATGGAGTACTACCAGGTGTGATCCTTGAGCATGAATACAGAAGTAAACCCTAAGCACCACACATTGTGGACCTCCTCTGACTCCAAAAATGTTTCTACCCGGAGTATATGACCCCTCTCTCTTTTTTTTTATTTACTTATTTTTATTTATCTGTTTTTTTCTTTATCTTCTATTTTTTTCTTCTTTCTCAAACAAATCCACATAACTTATACTAACTAGTCCCCCTTCCCAGTCAGGGAGGGGGAAAAGGGCGGTGACCAAGACCAAACAGGTGTAAGACCACCAAGTAGCAAATTAGACGCAGAGGGGACCACTTGCTTTAACAACCC
>PVKC010019715.1:0-18960 GCA_004027635.1 Crocidura indochinensis
TCTAGCACTACTCTCAGCTCAGTGTCTAAGGCCTCATTGTGATGGTGCTTAATGAACTCTGTAATTCCAAGAATCAGTCTTGAGCCTTCTGTATTCAATTCATGTGCTCATCCCATTGACTTATCTCTCTGGATCTCAGAACCTCAAATTTCTTATCCATAAAATACTACTAGGATAATTGAGATTATGGAGAGAATAGAAAAATATGTCAAGAACTGTTTTACTGCCATAGAACAATAAAGGTGCTCACTATCCATAATTCCACTTTTCCTTTAAAATACTCACTATAGAGAAGGAACTTAAATAATGGTATTAAGGAAAGAGCAATAATTTAGCCTTCACTTAATGCTCTTGAAATATCCATTTTCTTTTCTTCTTTCTTTCTTGCTTTCTTTCTTGCCTCTTGTTTGCTTTCTTGCCTTTTACTGCTTACTTTCTTACTTACTTTCCTTCTTTCTTGCTTTTTTCTGGTTATTTCTTTTGGGTCCACAGCTGATGATGCTCAGTGAGAGAGAGAGAGAAAGAGAGAGAGCAGGTATCAAATCTAAAACTTCATTCATAAAAAGCAAGTGTTTTACCACTGATCCACATCCCAAATTGCACACCAAGACCCTTGATGCAAGTATATTATCAATGTATACAGAAAATCACAACAAAGCCAAGTGCTACATTTTCTCTTCCCCATCACTTTTTTTTTTGATCCAGGGTTTGGAATAATTGAGAAGCCAGTGAAAATATGAGGGATCTCAAAAGTCACTACTTGAGAAAACATATTATTTCCACACATCACAAGTCAAAATGAATGCAAAATATTAGTATTTTAAATAATCTAGGGCCCAAGACATAGTACAATGGATAGGATGATTGCCTTACATGCTGTTCACACAAATTCGATCCTCAGCACTCTGAGCCCTGTAAGGAGTGATCCCTGAGCACAGAGCCAGGAGTAAACCCTGAGTATAATCAGCTGTAGCCCCCAAACAAACAAAAAAGTGAATGAACATTGTAAATTAATACAGGGCCTTACCCTACATTTGTACCACATGGATATTATTCTTCCCATCCAAGTCAAGGATATTGACGAACATGGACTTCTCTATCTCCTATTTTATTATCCAATTTCTCCCTAACTTGGTTAATTAATGTGCTCTGAAATTTTACCCTGAGTTAAAGCATAATATTTGATGTTACATATGATTCAACACTTGCAGAATTTTTGTTTCATTTGTACTTTAGGGTTTTAGATGGAGCATATTTGGGAGATATACAGCCTATATTCGAGTTCTGACCCCAAAAGTTATAGGATATATGACCATAAACAAGTACCTCTGGTTTTTGAGGTCTCTCTCAGTTTTTCATCTGTGCAATGGGAATAGCAGTGATTATGTAATAGATCAAATATAGTGGAATAATATGTGATATGCAACATGATTTTCCTAATAATTTTTGGTTTTATATTTGAATATTAAGAAAGAATCATTGGAACTTTCCTCATGTAGCATCTTAGTCCTAAAATTCATCTTGATGGTTCTGTTTAGCACAATTTTCCTTGTTTTCACAATTGTGTAAGAACTTAAATAATTGATTCACCTGCCAGGAAACTTGTGCTACTTGAAGATCTTTTTTGTTGATTTTTTTTTTCTTTTTAGGTGTGTTTTTATGAACATTCTTGCACATATTTCCTGCTGCAAATAATATTGATTTTTATGACACACTACATAGCTCCAGATTTTATCATGTTCTGTAGTAAGATCAACTCTGTACCCATTGATTCCCAAACCCATCTTATTGCCCAGAACCAATAGGTAGTGGTTACCTAGGAGGGTTAAATAGCTCTGCAGGTTACTCCTTGAACCTATGCTGAGGCCTTCATCTCTCCAACCCTTACATCGGGTCTGTACTCCACTATTTTCTTTTTCTTTTTTTTCTAGAACTTTCTTGCTTATTTTGAAGTCTTTATACTATCATTCCCTAGTCTCCTTAGCTTTAGTTGCAGCTTTGTTTCTAACCCGAGGGTACAGTCTGAATGTGCTCAGTGAGGACAAATAACCTTGACTCTGGAGGGTGTGATTCTCTTTGATGAGGCTTCTTGATTAGGGTTTAAATACAGTTCTTGGAAGGGTAAGAATCCCTTTTGGACAATGATTTGCCAGTCTGCTTCCCTTTGGATTTCTTTCAAAGTAAAACCCGAGACAAGTCAGAGAACACAAATCATTCCTTTGGTAGCTGATCCCAGCAGACACACGTAGAAGAGTGAAGGAGCCAGGAGGCAATCTTGAGTGTGTTTATGAAGGGGTACTGCTATAGAAAACATTTTCTCAGTTTAAATAAGGCTCATGGAGCAACGCTGATAATGGCACTAGCATTGCCCCCTAAGTACCACAGGTTGGAGTGTATGTTGGTGTTTCCTGTGTCTCCTTAAGGCATCAAAAAGAACTACTTTGCAGAGATCCTTGATTTGACAAAATTTCCTTAGACAGAAACATTGGGATTCTGTAGGTACTTGTACAAGGGACCATGTCTTACAGTAATGATCGAGGACCCTGATGGGTTGGGTAGCAGGTCTAGTGCTACATAGTTCAAATTGGACATCCCCATTGTCTAATGCTTTCACATTTAACAACATTGCCCTTGAGTAGATGCAATATGTCTCTGGGACTTTGTTCTTTAATCGCACACACCTTGGCATATGTTGCCATTAGTTGTTCTTTTTTTTTTTTCTTTTCTTCCGGGTATTCTTTTAGTAGCTAAAAACCTAAGGGTTTGTTTTTCTTGAGATTCATTGGGAAGAAATTATACAAGTTTATTTTGAATTCAGTTTGATATTCAGATAGCAGGCATTCAATAAATACTTTGTAGCAGAATAATTTTGAAATGCCTTTCTATATTCTGCAGGCACACACTAACTATAATATAGCCTTTTAGCAATGTAACTTGCCTCAAAGCTGCAAAGGGACCAATAATAATATGTAAAATTGAAGCTTCAAGAAAAAGGTAATCAGAAATCAATTTTAAATCAGGGGAACAATCATCTTTCATGATAAAACTCTCCCTCCCCCGCACCCCATGAGAAAGTTTCTGGTCTATTGTGATTTTTCAGTTCTTATCTTTTCTGTTCAAAAAACCTCAATTGAAAGGTGAAATATTAAAAAAATAACCACTTCATTTTTACTTACTAATTGTTATATTAAATTGTCAATCAACCATTGAAATATATTAATTTTTGAAGAATTTATGTTACATAGGGACATAATATTTGTGACATATTTTAAGTGTGACTAATCATAACCAGTTTCATAAGTAAGCAAGTTGTAAAATAAAGTCAGCTGTGGACTCCTTAGTTTCTTTACCCCTATCAATGGAGATAATGCTGATATTGTATATCTATCACCAGGTCAAAAATTATTATCCTCTATAATCACCTAATCAAAAATATTCTGAATCTGGGGGCCGGGCGGTGGCGCTGCAGGTAAGGTGCCTGCCTTGCCTGTGCTAACCTAGGACGGACCGTGGTTCGATCCCCCGGTTCCCATATGGTCCCCCGTGCCTGCCAGGAGCGACTTCTGAGCCAATAGCCAGGAGCAACCCCTGAGCGTCACCGGGTGTGGCCCAAAAACCAAAAAAAAAAAAAAAAATTCTGAATCTGGGGAATGATTCATTTACCACACATTATATGCTCCTAAGTATCAAAGTGTATTTCTTCTGTATGCTTTTACAATTTTGTAATTGGGATCATGCTATATAGCTGGTCACGTGTGGCTGCTTTATCCCAGTAAGCATTATATTGCTGAGGTTTAACCTTGTTGGTGAATATAGCTATCATTCATACATTCTCATTCTCATATGCCATTATATGAAGAAACACAATGAATTTATAAATTCCATGCTTGATGAAAATTTTTTCCAGCTTTCTTTCTTTCCAACTCATAGCAATGCTGCTTCTATAAACATACTTAGAAGTGATTGGCTGGATTGTAGTGTACATATATGCCACAACCCTTACCCTATTTACTCGCCCTATTAATACTAGGTGCCCCAGGACACTGATATTGTGGGCTCTGAGGGCTAGGTTGCCCTGATTTCCAGGTTTCTGGCTAATGCTTATGGATTAGAGCTGAAGGAGCCAGACTATCTCTCTTTGTACCACATTAGCATCTTCGAACATAGCTTACTACACTTTAAGGGGCTGGCTCCAGCCATCCAGTCCCACTGGAGACTTCATCTTTAACTGAATGACTCTCCACTTTATCCAATGAACTTCAGCAGTTTATGCTTCCTTTCTTCCTCTCCTCTCTAACCCTAAATTCTTCTCATATAAGGCAAAAGTGGTTTATGAGGTTTCTGAACTTTTAGTTGATTTTATCCTCTATTGTTTGAAACTTGTACTATGTAACTAACCCATAAAACTCATTTGAGAGAGACACTAAAACTGTCATTAGTTTAGGTATTAAATCTTGTGGTATAGTATGAACATGTCCATTTTGTTTTGCTCTATTTTCTTAAAAATTCAGTATAATTTTAGAATGTGTGAATAGTTTTTAAAGCTTTTATCAGAGTTCATCATTTCAAAGTATCATATTGAGCTTTTAGAATCAGTAAACGAGTTTTCTGCTCAAAGATTGTAGAAAATTTGAAATTTAATATAAACAATAGACAATTATTTATAGTGTGCCTTGAAATGTCTGATTAAATGACAATAAACTTTACAGATATAATTCCTAAAATGTCCCTAGTAAAAATACTAAAATGAGGGTTGGAGAGATAGTGCAAAGTTGTAGATGGTTATTTGTCTAGCAAATGACAAGTCAGATCCCAGAATTGAATCTCCAAAAAAAACCTTACATTCTTGAGCACCACTAGAAGCGATCACTGAGCAGAAAGCTTGATATAAGTCCTGGGAACAATTAAATATGCCCACTCCCCACTCAAAAAAATTCCATAAGACAGGGGCCAGAGCATGTAGACTGTTTGCCTTACACAATGTTGACCCAGGTTTGATCCCAGGTGTCCCATATGGTCAACTGTGCAGACCTGGATTGAGTGCAGAGCCAGGAGTAACCCCTGAAATCTTCCAGGTATAAATCAAAAACAGAAAAACAAGCAAGCCAACAAACAAATCACAAAATATTGGGATGGTGAAAATGAACTTTCCTTCACAATCTATGAGTGATGCAAGCTGACCAGCTTTGGGAGTATGTGTGTAATACCAACATGTACTAACAAAATAATGAGCAGTGCAGTCAAGGGGCCAAGTGTGCTAAAACCACAGCTAAAGGGCATAAAAGTCAGCACATGTGTGCAACCATAGAGTCTTAAGTGTATGTTGCTCCATTCATCCCAGCAACACCTCCACTACAAATGAATTTATTTTTATACTGTCTTTTATTTTTCTTAAATCAAAAGATGAATGAGATGAATATGTGCCTAGCTCTCTCCCTCTGACTCATTTCTGCACAATTGTTTCCATGCCCATCCATATATAGGATTATTCTTAATGAAAAAATAATTTGATGTTTTGTGTGTGTTGTAACAAGCAATATAAAGTTTATATAAAATATAAACTATATTGTGCCTGCTTAGGGAACTGGCTTGGGGTCATTAGAAACAGGAGGCATTATAGAGGAAAAGTACTGGATTGGTGAATATAGTAGTGGGATTGTTATTGGAATATTAAATGCCTAAGACAGCTGTATTATGAAAAACTTTGTAAATCATGATGTTCAAATCTGTTTCAAATAAAAAAAATAAAATGAGTAGAACAAGCGAACATTTAATGGTGTGTTCCCATCTAATATTCATGAAAGAGACCCAGAAAAACTGAGCCACTCCTTCAGATGACCCAAGCCATTTCTAGCTAAAAACAAAGCTTCTTTGGGCAAATGCAGTTTACTCCTGCATAAATGGATCTAAAGATCTAGAGGATAGCATGCTGAGTGAAGTTAGTCAGAAGGAGAGGGGCAGATACAGAATAATTTCCCTCGTATATGTTCTATAGAGAAATATAGTAAGGAAACAAACTGAAAGGCAGCAGAAACAGGAGCTCTCCTTTAGTGGGGGCTGGGAGAACAATGGAGGAAAGCTGATACTCTGGTGGAGGGGGTGGTATTTAAGTGTTTAATGCATGACACCCTACCATAATCAATATAGTAAATCACAGGGCCTAAAACCTGAAAAATTTTAAATAACTTTTTGGGAGCAGAGATAAGCCCCTTATGGAGAGTACTAAGAAATATAATATACCCCTGAGTTGATAAACAGATTTTATTCACTGTCTTCTCCCTTGTTAACTGTAGAGATTTTTTTTCATCACTTCTTCCTAGTACAAAGAGAGAAACACCCTCACAAATGGAAATGTTTCTTCTTAATGTAAATGTCAAGATCAAAAAGGTAAAATCTACTTGATTTGCACTGCTTTTCTCTTTGCCAACTGTCCCCTACAATCGCCCATGACTATCTATATGTCAAAGAGATGGATTTGGGAGGAAATTCTGTTTCCATTAGCTAACTTAGAAAAATATTTTTATTGCATAAAACTTTCATCCAAACACTGAAGCATTCTGTCTGTCATTCAAGGGACAAACTCTCAACCATTTGGCAAATGGTTTATTTATCCAGACTGACACATTCTGGTTTGATCTAGCTGGGGCTTTGCTGAAGTGTTTCTGTATATGTGTGTGTGTGTGTGAGCACAGTTATGACCCAGGAAATTACTGTCATGGAAAGGCACTGCTGACAGTGACAAATTTTAAAAACAGATCATTTCTGTTTTTGGTATTTTTTTTCTTTTCTGGTCATTTTTGACTATATCTCTATCCCAAGAACAATTCCAGAAGATATTCATGAGGTGCTGAATATAGAACTGAATGCGATGAATGAAAATCACAGTTGGAAGAAATAGATGGCTTGAGGGAGAGGGCAAGATTGTGTAGTGAAAGAGGGAAGTATAAGAGGAAACCTGCAGGCTTATGTTTTATTGTAAGTGGGAGCCCAAAATGTTAACCAGGAAAGTGGCCCAGCATCTTCACTCTCAAATCTAGTTTCCAAGTGGTGATTTCACTAAAGAAACCAGGCTGGGATGAAGTGACAGATATGCAACTAACAAAGAGGAAGGAAAGGAGAGGACACTCTGGAGAGCAGGTGGACCCAAAGAAGGGAACCACAAGGGATTTTTGCTGATGATCCTTTTCGCTTCTCTATCTTTTGTAGGGGTAGGCGTGAGTGGTATATTTTCATGGCTTTCCCGATACTGTATTGCTTTCAGGTCAAGAACATCTCTTTTTTTCATAACATATTTATTTAAGCACCATGATTACAAATATGTTTGTAGTTTGGTTTCAGTTATAGAAAAGAATGCCCCCTTCACCACTGGAACATTCCCACCACCAATGCCCATATCTTATACCACTTAGTCACTCCTCTTTACTCGAGTAGCACTCATTTTGGACACTGTTGGACTTTGAGATTGCATACCCTTGAGCTCTGTGGTTCTGGGATGTTTTCCCTCTCTCCACTTTACCAGCAGGTTCTTGGATGAGTCACACTGATGACTGAGCTTTCCTGTGAGCACAGGTTTGGTGGAGCCATTGTGCTAACACCATGGTGTGCTTTGTTAGCTAAACATATTCAAACACTACAGAATTATAACATTTTCCATTTTTCTTTTTTCTTTGGTGGGAATGGACTTGAAGCCACTAAACCTGGCAGTGTTCACGGCTGACCTCTGGCTCTGTACACAGGGATCACTCTGGATAGGGTTTGGGGCATCATCTGCTGTTTTGGGAGTTGAACCAGTGTCATCTGTGTAGAAGGCAAAGGCCATAATCTCCGTGCTATTTTCCCAGCCTCTCCTACTTTTTTTTGCTATCATGAAATCAGTGCTCTAGGTAATGTACTCCAAGAAATTGGCTAAGCTAATAAAATGCATCCACTTCATTCTTGAATGTATATAACTGAATTTCACTCTTGTGATCATAGCCCAATATTCAGAAGGTACTCCTGGCTCTGCACTCAAGGTTCACTGCTGCTGGTGGGGTTTCAGGAAACATGCGGGGTGATGGAAATTGACCCCAGATTGGATGTGTGCAAAACAAACACAGTACTATTTCTCAGACAGAATATAGTTAGTTACCCTTTTTTTTAAAGAAAGTCTTACTGTTTAGCCCTTTGGTAGGGATAGCAGGGTGTCTTTCCAGGTTCTTAGCATCTTAACAAAGTATTGCAGGTAAAAATGTAAAATAGAGCAATTGTTTATTTTAAAGTGAAAAGTAGGGACCTGAGAGATTATGCAGTCTGGGAATTTGCCTTGCATTTTACAGACCTAGGTTCAAGTCTCTGACCATATGTTCAGCAAGCCCTCCTTGAGTGCAGAGCTAGGAGTAAGCCCTGAACACCAAAACAAAAGCAAAGTGAAAGTTTGCTGTATTGAAGTTATCATGGTTAGTGCTCTGGGAAAATATAATAGGTTATCAGAGGATCCAGTGTGTAATTTAGGGTCATTTATTATTATCTGAAGAAGATGTCCAGTGGAGTGTTGATGTGCTATACTGGGTGTCTGGGGAATCTTGCTGGATCATGTTTGATGCATGTAGGCAAATTATGATCTTTTTTCTCTACTATCTGGCCATTCACAGTTTGGAAGCTACCCTCAGTTGAGGAATCAAACTGACCTTTGACCTTTTCTCAAGTTCTTGTTATCTCTGTAACCTGCCTACATTAATAGCAGTAGAGTCCCTTATAAGAGAAAGAAGCTGTCTCTATATAGTGATGTAATTTTAATGTGTTAATCATAATTCTCTTGTGCATATAGACCAGATTATATCATTCTTTTTCAGAAAGTCAAAATTCTATGTAGAATGAAAAACAAATTAAGATCACTCTCTTCATCTTAATGTGCCAATTATCACAATCAAAATAAATTTTTCAGATGCAGCAAACCTATTAACCTAATGAGACAAAAGAATGGGTGCAAGCCAGAATTTCTCGATTCTTCTCACTCAAGTGGCGCATATCAACCTGCTACTCTTTGTAGTCGATTCACATAGAGTGCCAATACATCCATATTTGCAGATGTGATCCAGTTAGCATAGTTGGCATGACACATAATTTTTAAAATATCAGCTATCTCAGGAACTTTATTCATGCGAATCTGGAAGATTCTTTATGATATTTGAGCTCTTGCTCTAGGAAATTCAGATGTCAAAGTATTTTTAGAATGGGTCCACAAGGCATCATTATTTTGTAATTATAATCTTGTTGATTGACAGCAAATGTGTTCCATGAAAACGTTGCTGTATTGAAGTGATCATGGTTAGTGCTGCAGACATTCTTCTTAGATCTGAACTCTCATGAGGAGATACAGAGTACTGAAAGTGATTTTAAATTCACCAAAATGAAGATACAAGATGTCTCATGAAAATATTGAGCAGTTCTTTTTGCTTGCAGACTTTCAACATTTCCATTTTGTGTTCTAAATGTTTAGAAGCTTCAGTATTGACAGGTTATAACCATTTGTGTAAAGGTGCATTAAAAATCCGAGGATTGCTCATTGAAATTACAGATAATTTATTTCAAAAAGAAATAAGAAAATAGAAAGGCTGTGTATAATAGCTGAAGATTCTCATTGAAAAAAACACTCCTAACTTCTGCTGCAGGGTATACAGGAGATTAAAATATGGTAAAT
This sequence comes from Crocidura indochinensis, assembly GCA_004027635.1. Lineage (NCBI taxonomy): Eukaryota > Metazoa > Chordata > Mammalia > Eulipotyphla > Soricidae > Crocidura > Crocidura indochinensis. The sequence goes on from PVKC010019715.1 coordinate 9,680, forward strand.
GACAGGCTGGTTGATGATCTCAATCTCATTAAATATGATGACATGTGTAATAAAAGTTAACAATTTTGTTGTTGATTAAAGCCTTCATATTAGATTATTGGTACATTTAGGCTTGCAGAGGATCTTAGGTGCATCATTGTTACAGAACTATTTTTATGCATTCAGAAAGTTGACAGCAAGTAAATATTAAATTCTATAATAAATAGAGACTTTTGAACCATGGTAGGAAAAGAGAAATGTAAGGAGTGAGTGCTTCCAAATATGTGTATCTGAGTTTATAGTTAAAGGAATTGACAGCATAAAGGAGGAAATGAAATTTGTCAACATTTTAGTTTTCACTAAGACTTCAGATTTATTATTTTAGTTCAATTAAAAATTCAAATGAAGCAGCAGTGTTGCAAATTTAAGACCACAGTGGGGTGTGCATTCATAAGTATTTTAAAATATTTTATTTAATATCATTATGTTAATATTTGTGTAGTTGGAGATTGGCAAACCTTCTTGACTAAGATAAATGTTCACTCATTGATATGTTAAACAATTCCTTTAAGTTTTAAGCTATCGATCTCTGCATTGTCACCAATGTGTACAGGGCCCCCTTTCTTTTCTATAAAAGCTTTCTTTAGGGAATCGTGATCTAGTACAATAGATAAGGAGATAAGAAGCTTGCCTTGTACATGATAGTTTGATTCTCAGCATCCCCTTTAATCACCTGGGTCCTAACAGGAGAGATCTCAATGGTAGGAGTAGGCTCTGAGCACCACTGGGTATAGCCCCCAATCAAAACAAACCAAAAAACTTTCCTTACCAGAATTATGTTGATTTGGAAGAAGGAGTTGGAAAAAATTTTGACCAATTCTTCCTCCTTATGATTAACTCAAAAATCAGGATTTCTCACTTTCTCTCTGAGTTCTGTGTCTAGGATGAGTAGGCCAAAAATATTTTGTATTATCTATAGTGTGTGGCAAAGGGAACGAAAATGTGAAAAAAAAATGTTTGAGAGTGAAGATTTGATGCAAAAGCAAGAGGAAAAATTGTCAGAAAAATCAAACAGCCTCTTCATATGAAGCCTTAAACTGGCCAAACAGTTATATAAATATCACGAAGAATTTCACATTCAAGTCTAAAATGAAGCATTTTGAAGTTGTCTTGCAGAATAGAAATTATTCAGGATGTTTCACAAAATGAAATGAATATCACAGTAAGGAAATTGTTCCAGTAATGGTGAAAGTTAAGTGAATCTTTTATTCTAATGCTCAATAATACTTAGAATGATTGAGAGTAAGGACTGGATTTGACCCCTTACTCCAATCAAGAGGTCCAAAATGTAAATTCTTCACAGAATTTGCCCAAAGGAAAAACACCTCTTAAGTCTATAAATCCTCCAAGGCAGGTTAATCAGGCTTTATAATTTACAAGGCCTGTCCTTCCCCAGCCTTGAAAAACCAGTACAGAATCTGTGACATTCCTAAGCCTGTAGGAATAAGCAATTCTGCCATTTTGGACCATGAACAATTGCACTGCACTAGGTCTATGCAGACTGTACTGCATTGTATTTCCTCATGCCCATGCTCTGCATAAACCAGAGCACTTTATGTAGTTCTCTGTATTCTGTCCACAAAGAAAAGAGTGGCAGTATTGGACTGACAGATTCACTTTAATCCTGTCTGTAAGAACTGAAAATCCCTGTCCATTCTCTTCTCTGGGAGCCAGCCATGAAGCAGTGTCTTTTTCCAGTTTCTTTTGTACTCAGGCACAAGTCCCTTCATTCTACAAGCCTCTTACCTTAGTAAAACTTCATCTAAAAAAGATGAATTCTGGCCTCATTGAAATGTCTATTTCTTGGGAATCAAAGAGCCTGAGTATCTGTAGCAAGTAAAGCCTTCTTCATGAATTTGAAGTAGAATGTTATCAATTCGAAGTTAGAGAAGAGCACAGCCATTCCAAGAAATGCATGAAGTGCATTTCTTCAAATCTGCCAGGAAACTCTTATCCTATTCTCACTCACGAATATGCCGAATGCCTGAATTCTTACCTCCTAAACATGCAAACACACACATATGCTGTACATGAGATACAGAAAGTGTATATAGGTGTATGTATATATATGTATAGATATATGTATGTGTGTATGTGTATGTGCTCCTTTTCTGATCTATTGTTTCTTATCAGAATATTTATATAGAATTAGTTTTGCTTGATAGATGGATTAGTAATAACTGACCAAAATTTACCGTGGTTCTCAGACTTGACAATTTGGGGTGCCATCATCACCTCTTTCTTAGAGTGATAAAAGAACATCCTAAATGGTCACCCCTATTCATTCTTGCCTACCACCTAATCGCAGCACTAAGAGCAACTTTTAAAAAGGTCGGTTAAATTATCTCACTTCTTCATTATAACTCTTCTCAATTTTCCAAGATAAATTCTCAATCTTTTATCTTAATCTAGATAACCAGACTGCAATTCCTCCTTCCCCTCAGCTTCATCTCAGTTTTGTACCTGTTAGTTTAAACATGCTGGCACTCTCTCATCTTTTGAATATCATAAGCATTTTTGCCTCTTGGTGTCTGCAGATTTATAACTTCCTCTGACTGGATGCCCTTTCCTCTGCTTTCATTTCTCTGAGCAGACAAATTCATTCCTGTCTTCTTCTTCTTTTTTTTTTTTTTTTGGCTTTTGGATCACACCCGGCAGTGCTCAGGGGTTACTCCTGGCTCCATGCTCAGAAATTGCTCCTGGCCGGCACAGGGGACCATATGGGGCACTGGGATTTGAACCGATGACCCTTTGCATGAAAGGCAAACGCCTTATCTCCATGCTATCTCCTGGGCCCCTCATTCCTGTCTTCTACTTATTCACTCATTTCCTTGTTATTCTGTGATTCTCAAGTATGGTTGGACACCTCTGTCTCTACTCTCCTCACCCCTCCCATAACATGAAACCATGTCAAAGTGACATGTGATTTGTGACATGAAACCATGTCACAAATGTGGAGAGTTGTTGGGAAAAGTTGATTTCAACAACATCTAGAGAGTAGAAGCTGGGATATTGCTAAACATGTCTATGAAAGTCTGTCAATAAATGAAACATCTGATCAAAATGTCCGTAGGGCCAAGATTGAGAATCTATACAATAATTCAACATATTTTCTAACTTCCAAGAATATGGCAGTGAACCAAATGACTATGGCTGGAACTTTTATAAGCTAATGCCACAAGAAAAAAAATGCAAAATCATGTGATAAAAATTCTCTAATTCACATATCATCACATTCACATATGTAAAGAAATCAAAACAATAATTATGTACCATCTCATGTGACAGAGACCGAAACATAGCACAAAAAACGAGAACAATTAGTGTTGTGAGGATTTGGGGAGAAAATAAATCTCATTCATTGCTGGTGAGAATGCTGTCTAGTCTAGCCTTTATGGAAAAAAATATGGAGATTCCTCAAAAATCTGGAAATTGAGCTCCCATATGAATCTAGCTATATAACTCCTAGGGATATACTCTAAGAACACAAAAAATACAAATATGCCCTCTGCACACCTATATTCATTGCAACACTATTTACAATGGCTATAATTTGGAAACAACCCAGATACCCAACAACAGATGAGTGGTTAAGGAAATTGTGATACATATAAATATAAATATAAATATAAATATAAATATAAATATAAATACAAATACATATAAACAATGAAATACTATGCAGCTGTCAGGAAAAATAACATTCTGAAATTTTCCTATACATGGCTGGATATGGAAACTTTTATGCTGAGTTAAATAAGTCGAGGGACAGAAAAAGAAATAGAATGGTCTCAATCATCTATGAGATTTAAGAAATACAAAGGATATTATTGTAATAATCCCCAGAGACAATAAACATGAGGGCTGGAAAGACCACCACAAAATTGATGAGAGAAGTAGAGAAATAACTACATTACCAATTATTATGACAATGGTAATGAGTGAGAGAAATAGAATGTTTATCTCGAAGACAGGGGGTGATGGAGGAGGGTGATGAGGGGCATTAATGGTGGGAAAGTTACACTGGTGAATGGAGGTGTTCTTTTATATAACTGAAACCCAACTGCAAACATGGTGCTTAAATAAATATATTATTTTTAAAAAATATATGCTTGGCAAAAACCAACTATATATGTATCTACCTATATCAATATCTAATCTATATAGTGGTTAGTGTTTTCGAGGAAGACCTGATAAGAGAGTGGCCAGTGACATACACTTAAAAGCAGATGGTACTGAAGGAGGTAGCATCTGTGCTAAAATCAGAAGAATGGAAACCATAGATCTACTAGCAAATATTTAGCAAGGATTAGAGGAGAAGAGAGGGAAATTTTTCTTCTCCCTCATGGCTCTTCTCTGACAGAAAAATAAAATCAACATGAGATATATTAATAGGAGAAAAGAACAAATTTGATTGCATGTATAGGAAGAATGTACATGGATCCTAATTCTCACATAAAAAGAACACAATGAAGTGTTGAGTCTGAGCTCAGGAATGACCTGGAGGAGTCAAGGAGAAAGGAAGCTGACTTCTAAACAAAACCAGATGTTCTATCACTAAATATTTACCCTGTTATATAACTATGTTCAATCTTCAGTGTTCACGGTAATTCAGTGTAATAAGTTTCTCGTATGCATTCAGAGCCTCAATTGACCAAAATTTGAAATAATCCATATGCCTAAGCGCCACTTATTAGAAAGGCCTGCTCTGGACATATTAGAGAGACCTATTGTAACATCATGTGGAGGTGTGTCCTTTAACACTATCAATAGTAAGGACATTTTCCTTAAGGTTGTCTTTTTTACTATAACAGAGGATGAGTCAATTTCTTGTTTTAAATCTTTTCATGAGAGCATCTTTGCCCAGGGAACTAATCTCCCATTTGTCTCTTGTGAGCAATTAAATTCTCACAAAGTTGGTGGATCCCAAATGAGCTCCTGCTCATTTCCATGAAGCTATCTGGAAAAATGTATATGGGACTCCTAAATTGGTTGGAAAGCAAAAGGTTGCTCTAATTAGCAACAAAATCTGTCGTTTTATATAGCAAGATACCACAGAAGATTATAATACTTTTACATATTTATTTAAAACCTTTTCAAATCAAGCTGCTTATCTATGAAAGGACTCAAGGTATCAATAAAGAAATGTTATCAAAAAAAAGTCAGTACATTAAACTACAGCAGAAATAGGCATTTTACCCTCTAGAGGAATCCATGTTCTCTTTTTAACGTGTATCTTTCACTTTACTCACATTTCTCTGAATTTCCTTAAAAATATTATTTTGTTCCAAAAATAATTACAGAAACACCACATTATTTCAAAACACATGATAGATTAGTAGAATCAACTTTCTGTTTCCTTTTCCTTTGGCTAATTATATAGTGTGACCATCAACCCATGATACCTAACCATTTGGATTCTATAGTCCATAAACTATAAAAGATATTGTCTTCGAAGATGACTACTTTTTAAAATTCAAATATCCGCTAACTTGCTGAAAGTTTCCAGACACCGCAAAAAGACCTGGGGAAGAGTAAAAGAACAAGTACAGAGCCTGTAGTTATTCCCACGACAGTATGCTTCAAAGGTGGAGAAACCTTGTATCTCTTCGGCCAAGGGAATTACCTTTTTATTTCCCCTAATATTTGCTGTGCCTATGCAAAAGAAAACACAAGTTTTTTCAGTTTCGTTTTTATCTCGGGATTGTGGTTACTATTTAGTTGTTGTCTTTATTGTTATGGTGCTTTGGGGGTTTTTTGTTTGATTTTTTTTAATGTTTTGTTGTTGCTGTTTTTATCTGTTTTGTGTTTTTCTTTTTGTTTTCTGTTTGGGGCTTTTCATTTTTTTATATTTTTGTTTTTATTCCTTTTTACTCTTTTCTCTTAAATTGATATTTATAACCTCTAGATAGACTCCTCCCGGTTTTTTGTTTGTTTGATTTTTGCTCCCACCTTTTTTTCCTGCAAACAGAACCACATAACTTGAATCATCTTGTTCTTGTTCATAAATTGAGGGAGAAATAACGGATGATACCGGGACCAAACAGAGCATTGAGTAAAAATAAAAAAAAAAGACTTAATCACCAAATCCAAAGTCAACGAGAACAGAATCGATACCCAATCTACCACAAGTTAGACACAGAGGGGATCACTTATTCTAGCAGCCTGAAGGGCAAAGAATTGGGATATGGGATGCAGGCTGGGAACAGAATGGAGGGAGGACAACACTATTGGTGAGAATGCCCCTGATTCAATGTCACTATGTACCTAAAATATTTCTGTGGAAGATTTGTAATTCACTTTGGTTAAAATAAAAATTACTAATAAAAATATTTCCAAAATGGTATCCATAGACACATCCTTTGCTCACAAACCTTCTGGATATTTCTCTTTGTGTTTTGTATTTTCTCAATAATCCTTCTTTTGAGTGCCAAGATGTAGACCAAGAAACACATGTCCATAATGTAAATACTCTGTCTTTGTGCCACAGCCCTACACCAGCCATTTCCAATTGGAATAGTCACAGGCTCTCCACACCATATGCATATATCATTGTTTTTTTTTTTTTGCATCTCTTCCTAAACAATTTCACTTGCTGAAGAGTATTTCTAAATATTTAGTAGACTGCTCCCCAAGATAAAAAACTAGAAGATAGGACCTGAAGGAAACATAAAGTTATGACAGTGCTTCCTCAGTTCTTTATCTGAGTGCTATTTAACTGGGAGCATTAAGTCTGAGAAAATTCTTTGGGCTTTTCATTGATGACTTGTACAATTTTCTCTACATGTGTTATATTTCAATAAAAGATCACTAAAAGCAAAGTTTCAGCATTCTTTCTCCTTTTTTCATGTATGGAAGGTGACAGCAAAGCTTCATAATGGCTGCTAGTTGGTGAATACTTGCTTTATCTTTGATATTGTGATCAGCTATTTACCCAGCCTTCCACTCAAAAATTTCTGTAGTGTAGATATTTTATCCTTTCCATTTGGTATGAGGAGACAACACTAAGAAAGACTAAATTGTCTACATACTGAATGTCACCTAGTACCAAATGGGAAGCAGCTTCATAATCTGAGCCAGTACTTATAATAGCCATGAGGTCATACTGTTCTTTGTGTTCTGTCTTTGTAAAAATTCCATCTCTTGTTTTTAATCCTTTATATTATATTATGTTATTAAAGCATCTTGGACACTTTAAGTTGCCCCAAATGCAATAAAATTCATCAGACTTAATGATCTTCCTGCAATGTCCAACTCTACCTACAATTTATTTAAATTCTGGTAATGAAGCAGTTTAGGTCCCAGACTTGTCCACATCTTAGAATCACAAGACCCCACCCAAGATGATTCAAGAGAATCTCTGGAGATGGGGATTTAAGAGTGAACATTTTTATTTTTATTTTTTAATAATAATAATTTTTATTTTGACCAGAGTGGATTATCTATCTTTCACAGTAATATTTTAGGCACGAGTGGCTGTAATGTTTATCTAGGGTTGGGGACCATTACTTTAATGCCTATCTCCTGCTTGACTGCTAAAAATATATTCCTTAGCACTGAGCAAATGAGTTCCTCTGTAATATACCTCCTGTCTTCCTCCTATCCTTTCTCTCTCAACTTGATTCTTCACCCTGCTAATATGCACTTCAATATAATCATATAAAATTATTGGTTTTTCCTCCAGATCTTATATTGTTGCTTTAATACCATGCCTTTGTATATCAGCTGTGCTGGAATGCTTTTGTCTTGGTCCTGAAATTAATTGAAAATTTATGCTTTTTGAGGGGATGGGGCAGTCTTAAACAACACTCATAGGTCCTAGGGGCTACTCTAGGTAGTCCCTGGCAGTAGTAGTAGGCTGAGAAGTGAAAACTCTGCTTTTCTGTGGTAGTAGGTATCAAACTTATGGCATTGACATGAGAGGCCTAAGATCCATCCTCTGCTCTGTAGGTCTCACATAAGTCATTTCAAGAACATTGCCCTGACTCTGTTTAGCTATTTAACTATTCATTAGTGAATTCTTTCTGATTTTGAAAATTAATGCATGTACATGATCTGGATATATAAATAAATGTAACATATGTTACATATATGTGACAAAATATAAATGAATGTATACTAACAAGTCTCATTGAAACTCCAGCTTTCCAATTTCATATCCCAGAGATAATATTTTTATATTTTAAATGATCCACTTCAGAACTATTCTATGCTTATACAAATATATATACATATATAGTCATATATATTCTTTTGCATAACTCTGGCCCTTGATTATTTTGTATAAGATTATAGTTAATTAATTTACTTTCATTGTATGGAACATTGCTGGTTTAGTTAGTATTTATGTAGTGTTCTGTGATATGGCTCTATATATTTTATTTAACTAGATCTTGTTCTTTGGCATTTTAATTATTTCCTCTTTGTTATTACAAACAATATAGAATTAAATACTATTACAGTAGATTCATATTTATTTACTAATTTAATTCAGATGTGAAATGGTTCTATTCAAGACTGTGTATAAAAATATTGGTAAAACGTCCATTTTTCCTATTACTTTTAGAAATAATACCTATTTATTCACACATTTCCAAGCACAGCAGTGTAGTAGAAATGATCATTTAGAGTGCATGCATTTTATTCATGTTTTTACTCATTTTTCAGATCCCTCATCGATGTAGGAAATGTTTATGATATAAGTACTGGATCCTAGGCCTTAAGATGGTCTTTCTAAATTACTTAAACAGAGTTCGTAATCCTCAAGGAATAGAGAAAAGGTTAACAGATAATTACAATACAAGGGTAATTTCTAGAGCTGAAGATATGGGGGCTGGAGATCTTATTAGAAGTAGATAAAACCGAGTCTTTTAGGGGTCTCAAACTCAATTTACCTGGGGTCGCAGGACGCAAAGTCAGCGCGGTCCTTTAGTGCAAAGTCAGTAGAAAGTCTTGAACATTGAGGGGTGTGACCCAAACAACTAAAAGAAAACAAAACAAAAAAAGATTCCTCTAGGGCAGGGCCACAAAATGTTGTATGGAGGGCCGCAAACAGCCCGCAGGCCACTAGTTTGAGACCTCCAGACTCTGGAGGAATTGTAGAGCAGGTAGAGCTCTTTTTTTTTAATTCTTTTTGGGTCACACCTGGCAGTGCTCAGGGGTTACTCCTGGCTCCATGCTCAGAAATTGCTCCTGGCAGGCACGGGGGACCATATGGGGCACCGGGATTCGAACTGATGACC
>PVKC010019716.1:0-18953 GCA_004027635.1 Crocidura indochinensis
TTTTTTGGGCCACACCCCGTGACGCTCAGGGGTTACTCCTGGCTATTAGCTCAGAAGTCGCTCCTGGCAGGCACGGGGGACCATATGGGGAACCTGGGGATAGAACCGTGGTCCGTCCTAGGTTAGCGCAGGCACCTTATCTCCAGCGCCACCGCCCGGCCCCCCAAATTTGGTATATTTTACATCATATTGTCTTGTGTTTAAGACAACTAAAGTTAGGGAGAACTCTAATATTGTTAGGTAGTCTTTAATAAACATACATATGTTCTATCATTTGATGCTATTATTTTTCCCTTTGTAATTTCTCCTTTGTTTCTTTCACTACAGATTTTATTAAACCCAGTTATCCAAACTTTGAAAAATAAAAACTACAGAGGCTGGGAAGAGAGGTCAATGGATTAAATGTATGTTTTTCATGTGGGAATATGGGGTTCAATCCTAGTGTCACATGATAGTTCCCAAGCACAGAAGGGAATTACACACTCAAGAGCAGAACCAAGAGTAAACCCTGAGTTCTGGTGAGGCACTGATGGGAATAAAAAAGAATAATGACAATCAGGGATAGTTGAGGAATAAAACAAGATAAATAATTATAGAATGATATAGAAAGCAATATTTATGTTTTCATGCTACAAGTTTTGATTTCATTTGTATTTCACATGAGACATTTAAAATCCATTAAATACATATTCGGTAAAATGATCTTTTAATTTATAAATTCTAATATTCTAAATTGTTCATCTTTTATTTTGTAGTTTTTGGTCTGAGTGCCAGACATGGTGCCAGACATGAGTGCCAGTCTTATTTCTGGCTCTTTGCTCAAGAATCACTCCTGATGGTGTTCAGAGGACTTTTTAAAGTCCTCGGGATCAAGCCCAGGTTGGCTACATGCAAAGTAAGCACCTTACCTGCTGTCCTGTCTCTCTGGTACCAAAAGTGTTCATTTTTATTTTAAAATTTTTCTCTTAATTATTTTGCAATAATATGTGAGTTCAAGGATTTGGCTTAACACTTCACTGTATGTTTAATTGTCACCACTACCACCTCCTACTTCCCTTCCTTTTCTTTGCTTTTATTATTATTTTTTAAAACAAAACATTCTTTGTTTCAGTTGCCACTGAGTCTAGTTGTCTGTTGTGATTTGAATTCAAACAGTGAATGCTAAACTGTAGTTATACTCAAGTGTGAAATTAATAATGGAGCAGGGTTTGTTCTGTGCCCGCTAACTTGCTTTCCACAGTTGAAGGAGATGGCCCAGAATTATGACTTCTATTAACATTCCTCTATGAAGGATTTGTACACCAGTAAGATTTGTTCCCAGTCGACATCAGTAGAAGTAATAATTTTTCTTGTTCCTTTTGTTACTAGGAAGACCTGTTGGTCTCACCTTGTGGAAACATTTGAAAACCCATCCATTGATTTTTAACATGGCATCCTCAATAGTTTGGTTCGTCTGCTGTGATTGTGGCTTGTGCAGTAAGGAGTCTGGAAAAAAAAAACTGAGTCCTGTCCTAAAATAGACTTTGCTCTGATGACAATCATCTCATGAACTTACAGAGACTCTTTTTTCTTCTATTTTCCAGGAAGCAGAATTTACTGTGATTTATTTATTATAGTCAAGTATTAACTCATGGATTCATCCTTGAAAGCGAGTGACACTAAAGGTACATGCTCAAAAACAAAGCATAAATATCCTTTTGCATAACACACATTATAAAAACTCTTGCATAAAAGAGCATTATAAATAATTGAAACATAAGAGAAGCAGTATAGGATATTATGTTAACTGAGCAAACAAAATAGTGAGGTGAAAGTCTATACCTATTTATTTGGTTTCTTGGACCTGTTTTAGTATTGTTTTAAAATCTTATCTATAGTATCCTTTAAGTAGATGTAGTTTACCAAAATTTGTAAAATTTTAATGTGTTATGGTTGTTGTTTTGACATACCTAGCAGTGCTCATACCTAGCAGAACTTAATCGTGGCACTGAACTCAGATATTACTCTTAGCAGGCTCAGAAGGCCATATAGTATGCCTAGAATAAACATGGGTCCTCCCTCATCTTGCAAGGCCAGTGACCTATCCACTATACTAGTGTCTTGGCCCCAATTATAGCACATTTTTATAGTCTTTGTTTTAGCATGTTTTCTCAGGGAAACCTATTATAGTAGGCTTTACTATTAAATCATTTTAGCACGCAGAAATATTTTGATTGAAGATTTCTTTCAACCCTCAAAGAATCAGTTCAATTTTGCCCTAATCAATGACTTTATTGTCTGTGTTGCCTTGAACTTTGTTTCAAGTAATGGGGTCTTTGTTATGATTTAAATCCAGCATTTTTTATATATTTTGCTTTTGTCTTACAGAAGAGGAAAGATGCTGGAAGCAGTTTTTCAAGTAGTCTCAAATCCTTTACTTTTTAATGTGGAAAATAAATTTGTAAGTAAACACTAAAGCAAGAATCATCATTATTATTTTTACCATGTGAGAACATATCTAAGAACATATCTAAATTTTCAAGGAAAATTTACCTCATCTATAGATATTTATTGACTTGATGTCATGACTTTATAGTTAGTGAAGAGTTCATGATATCTAAGACACATTTTAACTATAAATACTCTACTTCTAAAATGTTTAAAATATTTCTTTATACAACTATGATTTACAAAGTTGCTTATTATACAGTTGTTTAAGTTGTTGCCAATTATATGGCTGCTGTTTCAACTTCTTTCCCAGCACCAATATGACTTTCCCTTCAGCAATGTCTCCAAGTTCCAACAAACTCCTTAAGACTGTCCCCTTAGAAGACAGTTTTAGTGCATATTGCTTGATACCACAAAATGGTAAATGAAGTGATCTGAAAATAGATTTCTGAATGTCAATTGTGATTATTGGTTGTTAGAAATCTCACAATGTTGTTTCTAAAGTCATTGAGGATTTACTGGGGTGGTTGATACTTGTGGAGTTTTCTGTGTTATTGTTTTGGCTTATTGGACATGCTGTGATTCTACTAGTTTGTAGGACTGTGAAATTTAGAGGAGGTATCTTACTTCTGGTGCTGTGAAGTTGGGCTCCTTTAAATGTTGGAGGAAGTCAGATGTGGTGACAGGTGAACCTACAAAGAAGGTAATTGGCCCACTACAATTCCCACAACGTCTGTTTTAAGTTTGGAGGTAGACATAGCTGAATCTAAATTTTCATTACTCTATCCACCACTTAATCTTTCAACAAAAGCTACTCACCAAAGAACTTTATTTCCAACTGTCTGGGGCTGGTGAGGTGGCGCTAGAGTTAAGGTGTCTACCTTGCAAGCACTAGCCAAGGAAGGACTGCGGTTCAATCCCCGGCATCCCATATAGTCCCCCCAAGCCAGGGGCAATTTCTGAGCTCTTATCCAGGAGTAAGCCCTGAGCATCAAACTGGTGTGGCCTGAAAAAACAAACGAACAAAAAAAGAACTTTATTTCCAACTATCTTCAATGCAGTTGCCTTGACTGAGATTGTTTTAATTTTACATCCGTGATGCATCTACACCCTTCTGACTAGACTTCCCACTTTCACTCTTGCTTCTCTTAAACTATAAGATTCACAAAACAGAGAGATGCTTTTCATCAATTCAAAGTTAAATTAGATCATGATCGCTGCCAGACGTACAACAAGTAGAAAACACTCTAATAGCCTTGGGATAATATCCTTGCCATGGATTTTAAGACTCTGAATCAGCTTTTCACCGTCTCTCCAGTATATCTTCTGCTAACCTCCTTGTCACTCACTCCTCTGGTTTATACGCTTTTATTTCCAGTTTCTTGAATGTTTCCAATATTCTTTCTCCTCAGGAGCTCAGTGAATGTTCATTCAGCTTGCAGTATATTTCTTTCCACTTTTTGAATGCTTGATCTTTTTCTTGTCACATTTTAGATCTGAAAATAAGTGTCACTGTTCACAAAAGTTCTGCCTGACCCCTCCACCCCTGGTCCACTCCCAGCTATCCACTCAAGCAGAATGTTTGTTTCCTTCTCTATGCTTCCCACCAGGCAGCAAACTTCAGGAGGCCACAAAGATGCTTCTCTTATTCATTGCTGTCACTCAGTGCCCAACAAGCCACCTGCCCCTTGACTGATATTTAGATATTGAATGAAATGAAACATCATTTTGTCTTGATTCTTCCATTGCTGTCACCATCCTGAATTTTTTATTTGGATTGCCTCTTTTCATTTTGAAGGCTTCTACTTCTCATTTATTTTCCTCCACTGCATTCTGAACATCTTCTTACATGTTTAGCTTCTGTGTGTTCTCCCAGACATCTGCTTCCCAGCTTTGAGTCCATCCCTAGGTGTTGATCTAATCAATTCATTTAAAATGAGCTGTGATTCTTTTCAAGGAAAAAGGCTAAATATTAGATACTGCAGGACATTGACTCATGAGAATAACAAAAGACTACTAATGTAATTGTCACAATTTGGGGAAATGGGCTTGAGTCAGAAAGCAAAGATAAAGCGTAAGTAGTAAATAAATGATCTATTTGAATAAAATAATGAAGAGCTGGGCTTATATAAACAGGAGAGATTTCAAATTTGTGCTCCATATTCCCTGAAGCTGATGTACTAGGAAATCCAAATCCTAGATTTTGTGACATTTGGGATCTAATTCCTTACTTCTTTTATACCCTAAGACTTTTTTTGGATTACATATTTAAAGGTCTATAACTTAATTATTGAAGCCTCTGTGTTTAATATACATTTATTTTGTGATACGTAAGAGAGACTTATTTTGTTAATATTATAACAGAAGCAATAAATATGTTAGCACACATGGAAGAGTTTCTAAAGACTCAGCGGAAAGGTGCAATGATGAATTCTTAAAATTAGTGAATCCACACATTCTAGTAGCATTTCAATTTGTAATTCATATTCTTTATAGAACATCCACTTGCCAATGTGTAGAGAATTCAATGAGAACAAAGATATTGACATGAGGAGGTCTGAAAAGTAAATTTTGCAATTTTTTCAAAATAAATTAGGGTGAAAAGTACTATAACACAAATTGATACAGTTTTTAATAAAAATTTAGATAAACAGATGAGTGGCTAAAGAAACCTATACAATGGAATACCATGCAGCTGTTAGAAGAAATTAAATCACAAAAGTTGCTTATTTATGGATTAAAATAGAGACTATTATGTTGAGTGAAGTAAGTCAAAGCGAGAGAGAGATAAGGACAGAATAGTACCACTCATATGTGGGATTTAAGAAAAATAAAAGACAGTTTAATTATAATACCTAGAGGCAATAGAGATGAGAGCTGGAAGGGTCAGCCCATAATAACAAGTTTATCACAAAGACTGGTAAAGTGCAGATAGAGAAATAACTACATTCAGCTATCATGACAACAAAATATAGAGAGAAATACAGTACCTGTTTTTAAGACAGGCAAGGGATGAGGGAGGTAAGAAATGGGGGACAATGATGGGAAGAAAGGTGTACTGTTGAAGGGGCTGTGCATTTAATGGTTGAAACACAATTATTAACATGTTTGTAACTATTGTGCTTAAGTAAAGAAATTTAAAAAATAAAAAATACTATATCAAGAGAAAAAGTTTAGATAATTTAATAGTTTAGAATTATCAAAATTTATCAGAACTACACATCAGTCTATTGATTTTTAAAATAGAAATCTTCATATGTAACCTAACAGAAAGTATTCATGTCTATCAAACACTGGATTAAAATTCAATGAGTTAGAGGTTATTTGCTGGTGGAAGTTTAGATTTAATCAAAATTTAAAAACACAAATGAAAATAAGACAAAGTTCAAATTATGGGGCTGGATAAGCTAAAATATTTGGACACTTGTCTTGTATACAGTCCACACAGGTTCAATCCCAGCATCAGATATGGTTCCCTGAGCATGCTAGTAGTGATCCCTGCAAAGCAAAGTCAGAAGTAAGCCCTGAGCACCACTGCATGTGGTCTTCAACCCAAACCAAATCAAACCAAACCAAATAAGCCTCAATGAATGAAATTCTATGCATTTGAATTTGGCTGCATCAAATTATCCTTTAATTTTAAAATAAACATCCTATTTAAATATATCTAGGTAGAATAAAAACTCTTAATCACAAAATCTAAAATGGCTAGCTAGAACATTGGTATGCTCAATTTAATATTTTCAAGATAGGAATGTTTATTTAGTCATCCAACATTCATAGAACACATGGAAGAGTTTCTAGAGATTCAGAGGAAAGGTGCAAGGATCAGTTCTTAAGAGAATTCACACAGTCTACTAATATTTCAATTTATAATTCATATACTTTACAGAATATCCACTTGATAGTGTGTAAATTCAATGAGAACAAAGATATTGACATGAGGAGATCTGAAAAATAAAATTTGCAACTTTTTCAAAATAAATTATGGTGAAAAGTACCCTTACTTAAAATAGTTGCAACAAACGAACTCTTCAGAAATTTGTAGATGAGTAAATGGAATCCATTTATACTCACAGTCTTAAATATAGTCATTTCTCTATTTTGGTACATTTTTGCTCTATGTTCTATGTTGTACAAGAGAACAGTAATTAGATTAATTAGATGGTGTTGTAACCAAAATTCATTTGAGAATAATTATCTGTCAATTGCCCCTTCGTTCCTTTATTATCTAAAGGTCAATGTGAGTCCAACAGTGAGTCAAAAATATTCTAGTGATTTATTCAGCAGGTAAGTTCATCCCATTTTACAAATTGCTTAAAATACAACTTATCACTATGCACTGAATACAATAACATTTTGATAACACTCTTAGTATAAAAGTAGATTTGGATTCAAATTTAAATTTGAACTTAAATGAGAACAAATTACTTTCAAATGTTGAGAATTTTCCTCTTACATAACTGTTTCCTTAAGTTATTTCTTAAGAGCCAAAGTGATATACAGCAGGTAAGAAAGGTAATTTTCTTGCATGCCACTGACCAAGATTTTCTGGCACTATCTATATGTTACATTGTACAGAGTCAAAAATGCCCTCTTTACCCCAGAAAATATTTTTGAGGGACTAAAGAGATACCACAATGGTCAGGGTAATGGCATATGTTTGATCAGGATTCTCTGCAGCACTGCCAAGCGTGATCCTTGAACACAGAATCAGGTATAAAGCCTAAGCACATTCATTGTGTAACTCAAAACCTCCTCCCCACCAAAAATTAATTGCATATATTTTTTACATGGAATACAGAAATGGAGCATTTTCACAACAATCTGTTGAAATGGTGAAAGCCCAGCCTATCAAGTTACTTGAGCCAGAGTATTTTATTATACCCAGTATGTGTTCATATCGTTAGTACCTCAACTTTCTGCACACTTTATGAGCTCCTTGTGATATAATTTAGTGGAGAATAGGGCCCAGCAAAACAAGTCTTCTCTGTTACGCTACAACTAATCTTCGCAACAGCTGGGCATTTACCATTCTCAGCTGCTCCACTTTAGCACAATCATCCTTTTAACAGCCTGACACCTGTCTCATTATATTTGAGAGCAATTGTTAATATCCTTAAGTTTTTCATCCCTGTTAGTGCACTCACATTGCTTTATTTCTCAGATGCACGTTTACATGGCCTATTATATTAATTCCCTCATTTAATCTTGAGAACCTAGAAATTATTAGGAAGTTAATTGTGCGGGGATCAAAGGTTTTTCTCACTTATAGCATAACTCTGTTAAATGACACGGTTTGTTCCAGTTCTTGCTGACACTGCAAGGGATTGTCTAAAATGAGGAGTTCAATTACTTTCACAGTACTAATCATATATCATTATGTAGAGGCATGAATTCTTAATTCCCAAGCCATAGCCCGAAGCATCATAGTAGCAATAAAGGACACATTCCAAATTCTTCTGTCCATGGTAGCATGCAGGTAATAACTGAAGAATAAAATAATTCTGGCTACTTGGCTATGTTCCTTATTAATTTGAGTAGTTAATGTCCACAATAATTCATGTTCCATTAATTTTTATTCACCCACCCAAGATTTATTTTGTCAGAATTGATTTGAGATGCATTGTCCGTAGCTATGTATCTGTTTTGTCTCTTTATTATTTTTATTTTTCAGAACTTTCATCTTCAATTTGGTAAAGTCTTTCTGTGACCTTTATATTATTTTAGGGAATAAATAAAGGTAAGTAAATGGCACTGAACCTAGTGTCATATTGAAGAGTTCCCAAGTATTAACAAAGTCAAATTACTGCTCTGCAAACTGCTTTAGTCAAATAGGTTAATGCATAGCGCAGATACTTTCTGCTGTTGCTTTTTCAAGGTCAGTGAAGAAAGAGAAATGGAGAGAATATATATATATATATATATATTCAGGAAAAGGCTATAAAATCTCAGAGGTGGGTTGTAATACCATTAAAATAAATGTAAAAATAACACACCAATCACAAGTTATGGAACAAGAAATGAAAACCTGTGATCGATAGCAAAGGCACTCTTAGATTTTTTGGTATAATAAAAGGCTTCTGTTAACATTTTCTTTCCTCTCTCTATTTCCCAATCCAGCCTATTCATTCACCCTGTTGGCTCAGAAGAAACTTGCTGGTTCCTTTTCCACATGTTGTCTGTTGCCATTTGTTCTATCATCTGGCCAGCTGTGGCTGACAAATTACCCCCGTTAGTCAGATGATTACCTTCCAAATGTGAGAGACAATTGGAACAAGACTGCCCTTTGGAATGGAGACAAGGAAAGCACCATCCAGATGGTTAAAACTTGAGGTGTGTGTGTGTGTGTGTGTTTTTCTCTTGTGAAAGCTGCTGAGAATATCATTCTATTTTATACCTGCTGTTCTGTGTGCTGCACTTAACTGCAAGAGCATTAGAGATGCTCTATAGTGGCAATCACATCGATTTATTTACTAAAAAGTAACTCCAAAGGGGGTTTCATGGCCTTCTGATTTTTAAATGAAATGAGTTGGTAATTAAGAAAGATTACATTTGGTTAATTTCTACCATCTTATGTAAATATAGCCACAGATGACACGTTCTCATGAGAATAGCAGAGTCACCAGAGAGAATAGAGGGAAACACGGACAGACAGTCATTTGAGTAGAAGTTACTGCTCTCTGCAATTCCTATTCTTGGATCAAAACACTTGGGAGGGGGTATAGAACAATAGCACAGTGGATAAGGTTCTTGCCCTGCATGCAGTCTGCTGGGGTTCGATCCCTGGTATCCCATATGGTCCCCTGAGCCTGCTAGAAATGATTTTTGATCAGAGCCAGGAGTAATGTCTGAGTGCTGCCACGTTTAGCTTAAAATAAAAAAAATAAATAGATACATAATTAAACTAATAGTTCTAAGGTCAATTCTGAGTCAATAGATGGGGAGGTGCACCTCTATGAAGTCTTGTAATGGTGACATACAAAACAAAGAGATAAAACTGGGGTTTGGGGTCAAAGGATTAATCTATGTTATAGAAATACCCTTTCTTCCTTAAATCATTGATGATATCATTGATGATATCTACACTGTCCCATTGAGCTAGGATTGACTTCAGAATTCTTTTCAAGTTCTATAAAGTCCTGCTGATTATCTAGTGGTTACTTGGTTCATATTTAATGATTTCCTTCCTTTAAGTTACTGAAAGGTTAAGATTTGGGCTAAATTAGATTGACTCTAAGCAATAATATATATATATATATATATACATATATATATACGAATCAATCATTCTTTTTTGTCTTCTATAGGTACAAAATTGCAAGGAAAGCTAATATTTATATTTCTGCTTAAGTTTTGTGTGGACATTGATGTTTATTCCTAATAAAGCACAAGAAGAACAAAATGCTTCTAGAAGATTTCTTTAATTGTATGTCTTAGAGCACTTTCTACCTTACCTTATGTTCTTCAAAATAATAT
Source organism: Crocidura indochinensis (assembly GCA_004027635.1). Classification (NCBI taxonomy): domain Eukaryota; kingdom Metazoa; phylum Chordata; class Mammalia; order Eulipotyphla; family Soricidae; genus Crocidura; species Crocidura indochinensis. The sequence goes on from PVKC010019716.1 coordinate 9,907, forward strand.
TGACATGAAAAAAGGTTTATAACTGAGTTACCAATTAGAAGACAAATGTCCAAGGCAACAGTTAGGACCATGTCAACTTGCTTAAGGAATAATAAAATATTCAAAATATGAATCATAAAATATTCAATATATGAATATTTGGGTATATTTTCTCATTACCACCAAAATGAACTGATATTGAAAAATTATGTTTTTTCCAAAATAGGAACTGCTAAAGAACTATTCAATTTAGAGCCAATAAAATGTCTCAAATTAAAGAAGTATATCCATGAATATAATTTACTGGAACTAATGCAATATCTTAAATGAGCAAGTATAATATTGACTTACTGGTGTAGGTAAGCAAATATGAAAATATGAGTGAGTTTTAATGTGAGTGATCTTTTTCATCGTGATTGGACTTAAAATTGGTGGCCTTTGGAAGAATGTTAGTCATTTTATTATATCTGTCCAAGAAGAAAATGACAAAGCAAATGAGAAAAGAAATAACTTAAAATCACTATGAAAATTGAACATCGGGGGCCTGGCGGTGGTGCTGGAGGTAAGGTGCCTGCCTCTCCTGCGCTAACCTAGGACGGACCGCGGTTCGATCCCCTGGTTCCCCATATGGTCCCCCGCGTCTGCCAGGAGCGACTTCTGAGCGTCACCAGGTGTGGCCCAAAAACCAAAAAAAAAAAAAAAAAAGAAGAAGAAAAGAAAAAAAAAAGAAAATTGAACATCATTGACTAATATTTTATTTCTGTTGTTATTCAAGACTAAGAACAGGGGCTGAGTTTGCTCCTCAGTACCATATATGTTTTGTTTCTCTGAGCACTACTAGAAATGATCCTTGAGCACTGAGCCAGGAATAAATCTTAATCACAGCTGACTTGGCCCCTCAAACAAAGAGAAAAATAAATCCGAGTACAAGGTATTGATTGGAGAGGTATCTTTGGAGTAATTGTGAATTCAGCTTTGTCTTATATCAGCCTAATCTTAGACCAAAATTTAAGATGCAGGTCTTACAACACTCTGCATCGATTGATCTCTTGCCTGACCTTAAAAATTGATTCTTAACACTGATTTTTGTATCTTGAAAAGTACAAAGTTGAGACTTTGATATATTTGTGGGCAGAAAAGGCTGTGATTTTTTTTGATATAGTAATGTACTAATTCATACAATACATAGGACACATTTTGTGGGAAACATTTTTTTTTGGCTTTGGGTCACACCTAGGAATTCTCAGGGTTTGCTCCTCTCCTGTTGTGCACAAGGATCACTTCTTGCAAGCTCAGGGGACTATACGAGGAGTTGAGGTTCAACACAGGTCTTCCATATATAATGCAAGTTTCCTACCAGCTTTATTATCAATCTGGGCCCAGAGTTTTCTTAACTTAGAAATATTCAGGAGACATCTTTGATCATTTTGACCACAAACCTATCTATGTATATATATATATGTATATATATGCACAATTATATATATTACTTTACATTTCTTTACTTTTACTTATATATATCTTTACTTTTCAATAGTTTTATTATAGTGTGCTTTCCTATAACTTACTGTATCATATGTCATTTTGATTCAAATTTGTAAAGGTTCTCTCAAACATGATTAACTTTTTCATTAATCATTACTTCTCAGCCATTGTTTCTTAATCTTTTCCTCTATTGCACTTTTATTTCTCCAATTTGCATCTTTACATCTTTTATCTATGCTCTTTATGCATCTTGTTTTCCTTTACAAAAGTCTCTAATCTATTTTTCACCTGCCCTTGAGTTAATTCACTTTTGGCCAATCTTTTACCATCTTATAAATCCTGCTTCTTATTGAGTCTTCTTGGCCTGCAAGCCCATCCAAAGTTATTTCATACTAGAAATATTACCTAGAAATATTGTCAACTTTTTATGTGTCTTAAAATAGCTTCACCCCATCATATTCAATTGTATATTATTTTCTGCTCCTTTATTTGTTTTAATGTTATTCATTATTTATGTGAAAGTAGTTTTAATTTTACTGTTTATTTTATTTTTGAATTAATTGCTTTATTTTGCAATTATACAATCGTTTATGGTTGAGTTATGATTGAGCCATCCAATGTCCAACACCAGTGCATATTTCTGCCACCAATGTGCCCAGTTTATGTCCTGCCCTTCCCTCTGCTGCTTCTATGATATTTATTTTATCTCTCTTCACTCACTCACTCACTCACTCACTCACTCACTCACTCACTCACTCACTCACTCTTTCAATCTCCCTTCTATTTTTTACTTTTAGACACTCCGGTTTGGAGTATTGTTACTGAAGGGGTAACATATTTTTTTTATCTGCTTTCAGCACCTCATTATTCTTTTATTTTATTATTTTTATAGAAGCAACTTACTGGTGAATTTCAGACAGCAGTATAGAAGAGATGATCTGGTGCATGTATCTGTCTGTGGTGCTGGGAGGGTCATCAGGGTTAGCACTTCAGTACATTCTCTGCCATTTGAGTTGCCTCGCTGGCCTTAATCTTGATTGATCTAAAGCATGTGCCATGTAACACTACTTAGTGGGTCACTTCTGACTTTGCATTTTTTGGATTCATCTCATTGGTGTCTAAAGATTTGGATTAAATGTCACATTTACCGGGGAAGACCTTACTGCTGCTCTGACACCGATTTACTCAAAAGAGTCTTCCCTTAACACTGAGAAGATTTTTTTAATATTTTATTTAAAGACCTTTATTATTACATACATGAATGTATTTGGGTTTCAGTCATGTAAAGAACACCACCCATCACCAGTGCAACGTCCCCATCACCATTGTCCCAAATCTCCCTCCTCCCCACCCACCCCATGCCTGTACTATAGACAGGCTATCCATTTCCCTCATACATTCTCATTATTAGGACAGTTTAAAATGTAGTTATTTCTCTAACTGAACTCTTCACTCTTTGTTGTGAGCTTCATGAAGTGAGCTGGAATTTCCAGCTCTTTTTTATGTCTAAAAATTATTATTGCAATAATGTCTTTCTTTTTTCATAAAACCCATAGATGAGTGATATCATTCTGTGTTTTTTTCTCTCTCTCTGACTTATTTCACTCAGCATAATAGATTCCATGTACATCCATGTATAGGAAAATTTCATGACTTCATATCTCCTGACAGCTGCATAGTATTCCATTGTGTATATGTACCACAGTTTCTTTAGCCATTCGTCTATTGAAGGGCATCTTGGTTGTTTCCAGAGTCTTGCTATGGTAAATGTGCTGGGATGAATATGGGTGTAAGGAAGGGATTTTTGTATTGTATTTTTGTGTTCCTAGGGTACATTCTTAGGAGTGGAATAGCTGGAACATATGGGAGCTCGATTTCCAGTTTCTGGAGGAATCTCCATATCGCTTTCCATAAAGGTTGAACTACACGACATTCCCACCAGCAGTGGATAAGAGTTCCTTTCTCTCCACATCCTGAGAAGATTTAAACAACAACAACGACTTGCATACTGGACAGGGCTTTTTCCATTGCCCGTTAATTTTGAGATGAAATTAGACGCCGCTCCGCACCATCCAGACTTCAATGTGGGATGTACAGATTCCAGGACCTTTAATGCAGAGGCGTGACATCAACAACAGAGACTGTGAAAGGTATAACTGTACGGGCACTGCAGACAATGACTGGGATTGGACAAACTGGTTGGCCTGGAGCCTATAAATGGTCTTCTGTCAGGAAACTTCAGGGGTAGGGTCTCCTTGTACTTAGGCCAAGTTTTTCCTTTCCATGACCCCCGTACTTTGGTGGGCCATGCAAATGATAATTGCCACACTAACATTGTTTTTACAGTGCTCCTTTGACTCCAAACCTTAAAAAAAAAGTTGATGATCACTATTACTAACAGGTCTAAATAGCACAAACCTGAGAACAACAACCCATGTTAATTGATAAGAATTGTGTCCTTGTGATGTCTTATAAATAATGCACTGTATGCAGTACTGAATAGTTGCATCACGCTGATATATTTAATTTTGCGTGTATCCTGTAATTATGTTATAATGTTTTCAGAGAACTTACTGTAAAGAACAAGATATACCTTTGTTGTACTATACTAAGCATTGAATGTGTTTGAGTTTAGAAGGGTAATACTTCCTTATTGAAATAAAAAAGAAAGTAAAAAATATATGTCACACTTGGTAATCAATTAAAGAAAAACACCACAATGTGTTTTGGAGAACCATAGAAAAAGTCATCATCCCCGATGAAAGCTTCACAGTTTCTTCTGCTCAGCAGAAAAGGGTCTTTCTACCTTCATCTCTTAGTATTGATAATAAGTTGATTGGGGGAAGGAATAGACTCTCTTTGGCTAATTATTTGCTTTGAATACTATATTTTCTAGGTTGTTTTTAAAAATCAAGTTTCTATTCAATTTACATAGATCCTTATTCTCTGAGAATGACTCAGTACTTTGCAACAAGTAAATGAGGACAATTGTAGGAAATCATTTATGTTTTCCTTTTTCAAGCATCTTCATTAATCAGCAAATCAAAAGAACTCAAGAGTTTTAATTAGTCTCATCTACCCTCTATGAACAGTAAAACCTTTGTGTTTTCCTCTGAATATCAGTCCTTTCCAGGACAGCAATTGGTTTTACACCCTTTACAAGCTCCTATTAAAATAAAAAGCAATCCCTACAGCTGAATGTATAAACATGGCTCAATAATAACCTGCCAATCCTTGCAAACTTTTTTGTTTGTTTGTTTTGGTTTTGGATCCAGTCATGGCGTCACTCAGGGGTCACTCCTGGCTCTGCATTCAGGAATTCCTGGTGGGAATGGGTAACTATATGAGATGTTAGGGGTCAAACCCGGGTCAAGGCATGCTCAAGGCAACTATTTTACCTATGGTGCTATAGCTCTGGCTCACCTTCTAAAACTTTAATTGAAATTATTGCTTGTGTTGGACCAAGTCATCTTGACAATCTTTTCTCATCAATGTTGGGATTCTATGAAGCAATTCATTTTATTTATTAGAAGATTTTTTTTTGTTCCACACCCTCATTCCATCTTCCAAGTTAACACTCATATCCAGAGAAAGCAGATTATGTCTTTATTTTGTTCCGTTTTGGGGTCACATCTGGCAATGTTCAGGGGTTTCTCCTGGATCCACACTCAGGAATTGTTCATGGTGGTGCCCAGGTTACCTATGCATTGCTGGGGATCAAGCCCTGGTTGGCTCACATGCCAAAGCGAGCTCCCTGTCCACTATAATAATGCTCCAACCTCCCAATTTGTCTTTTCAGAGCTGCACAACCACTGAAAGTTTCTACTGGTTTTGCTTTCCCTGTCCACCACTCTGTCAAAACCAGTCAGATGCTTTCCCTATTCTTGGTGCTTTAAACTGGCAACATTAGGTCATGTCTCCCTGGTCTTACTACATCTAGTTTTTTAGTTGCCAATTTTTTTTGAATTTCTGCAGCAATATGCTGCTCAAAATAGACAACATTTATATTTATTTTTGTCTGTTGTATTGATCTCAGTGAAATTCTGGTATGGCATGAGATAATATATCATCTCTTAGTTAATCATTTTTAGATTTGGGGCACTGGGGAGGCACTAGGGGTTAGGATGCATGCCTAGCAAGCACTAGACCAGGTTTGAAACCTCGTACCACAAGGATGCTGAATCATGGCAGAATATAGATCTGGATGACCTCTAGCATTTTCTGGTGTGACCATGTAGGTTTTGAACACTGCTGGAAGGACCTCTGTGATCCCTACCAACAGTGGACCCTATTAACACCCCAACTTGTTGGGAGTGATCACTGGACTACTTGAGCACCATCTGAGAGCTTACCTCCCACCAAATAAAAATGCTTTTTTGATTTGATTTATGTCTAAACAATTGGTATTCAGAGCATGAAAACTAGTGCAAAACTCGCACATATTTTGCCATATGTTTATGAGTTATTACTTATATAAAATTATTTTCAGGATGACAGTAATACAGAATTCTCTATATAATCTTGAAACTGTGTAGGTATTTCAATGTATTTTATTAATCATTATTTATTGTAAAATTCCTGAGTGCTATATATACACTATATATACATATATAAATACAGAGTGTATATTTATGTTAAGTTGTTGCTAGTAATTATTCAAATAAACCATGCTAAACTGTTACAGGTAGTGAGTTCATTAAGATTTTATAGACTTAAAAGAATAATTATTTACTTATTTTCTTAATGTTGTTTCATAAACTTTTTTAGACTTTCAATTTGCTCATTTTCTGCCAATGGCAATCTGGCTTTAAGCTTGATACTTTGTCTTCATTACCTACCATCAGTTTTTTGCTTAGTAAGAAAGTTTATTAGTCAGATGAACAGCCATGAATTGTGGTTCATTAATTGAAACTTTAGATTCACTAGTTTTAATAATTTAATTAAAAGCACAAAGAGACTTCTCTTTTATTGTGGGTGTCACACCCAGCAGTGCCTAGGGGTTACTCCTGGCTTTGTCCTCAGAAATCACTCCTGGCAGGCTCAGGAGACTATATAGGATGCCAGAGATCAAACTCGGGTTGTCCCAGGTTAGCCATGTAAAAGGTAAATGTCCTACCACTGTGCTATCACTCCATCCTCTCAAAGTAACTTCTTAAGTCAAATTTAGATATAATTTATTCTAATCACAGTTTCGTCTCTTTATTTTGTTTCTATGAAAATATTTACTAAAAATATTTATTAAAAATAGTGAACTGTTAGAGTTATGCTCTAGTTAATTAACCAGAAAAGAAAAAATTTTGATATTCAATTCAGGAAATAGGTGCATTTAGATTAAAATTATTTTGATGCACTCTTCAGATAATCAGTACTTAAAATATGAAAACCATTTAAAATTTTATTATATTTTTATATTAATTATTAAAATTGTACAGAAGAAGCAATTACTGAGTTTGGTTTTTAGGGCATCATAATGTAATCATTTTCCCACCTGGTTTTTGGTCCACAGTTGGCAATTCTCAAAGGTTACTCCTGCCTCTTCACTCAGGAATTTTTCCTGGCAGGATCAAGGCATCATTTGGATACCGGAGATAAAACCTAGGTCATTTTCTTGCAAATCAAGTATCCTACTCATCGGGTATCTTTAAGGCCCATATAATGTAATTTTGAGCAATTTTTATATTATTTGAAGAAAATACTTCACATAGTTGACAATAATACATTTGTTTCTAGATAAGTGAAAGCAAAATAAGAATAGGAAGAAGAAATTAAAAAGAGAAGGGATTTAAAAAATAAAGGAAAAGGAGTAGCAAGCACATTTGTGAAAATTATTGAATCTCCAATGAAGCCATTAATATAATGGCAGAAGACTTAGTAAACTCCTATTGTTAGCTGTCTATTCTGTTAAATGAGTGTGTTCCTATCGGTAACAGCATCAAACAAACGAAGATATACAGAAAGTTAAAGCACTATTGCAGATACTGCAGATTTTAGGGGCATGTTCTAATTGACCAGACTTGTTGGAAGAAGGATAATGTGGGGAGGGTACAGAACTTGCTTTATAAAGCCCTGATGATATTAGCTCAAAGACCAGCATACCTGAAGTTTAGTCAGATTGGTGTTTTTGAAGAGAATTGTAGAGGGTTAGTGTGGTAAGGCCGTAGGCAAAGAGGTGATTCTGGGTGACTTCAGCAGGGCAGAGACTGGGCTCACAATTTCTTCTCGAGATTGCCAGCTTTCAGTTGGTTGTACCCACGATTTTTCGGTTTGGTTTACATCTCTTTCAAAAATAAAGCAGTGAGTCTATAGAACTGGCTTTGTGCAAACATGGCAACTACATTTGTGTGCAAGATTACAGCTGTCAAACTTCCCTGGAAGAAGGAAGATATGGAAGTGTGCTTGCATTTGCTCCAAAAAGTTCTAGAGATATTAGCCCAAATACCAACACACCTGAATTTTGGTCAAATTGATGTCTCCTAAGAGAATCATAGAGGAGTGCTGAGGCAGGGCCATGGCCAAAATGGTAATTCTGGGTCATGTTTGCAACAGGAGAGGCATGGTAGCTCAGAGGCTGAGCCTGTGTCACCCTCACAAGATTTCCGGCTTTTTTCTGCATAAATAGTGCAGACGAAATACTTTTACACAGCTTGGTTTACATATCTCTTTTGAGATAAGAGTGAGTCTATGGAGATGGGCTGGAGCCAATTGAGATTTTTGTTTGTTTGTTTGTTTATTTATTTATTTATTTATTTTGGTTTTTGGGCCACACCCAGTGACACTCAGGGGTTACTTCTGGCTATGCGCTCAGAAATCACTCCTGATTTGGGGGGACCATATGGGATGCTAGGAATCAAACAACGGTCTGTCCTAGGCTATTGCAAGCAAGGCAAACGCCTTACAGCTTGTGCCACTGCTCCAGAGCCAACCAATTGAGATTTTTTAAACATTTTTTTTGGAAAGTCATTCAAATAAAATTTCCAATGAATCAAGAAAAAAAGCTTGCATGTAAAATATTTTACTATCTATTATATAATTATACATTATATATTACAAATGAAAATATAAATAATCTTCTAGGGAAGATCATCTCTTTCAAAACAGTGCTCTTCATTTTTTTAAAGCAGAATAGTTTTTATTGAATAAAACTTACATAGAAATATGTGAGGGAAGAGAAAGAGAGAAATTATATTTTCTTTATTTTTTAAATTTTTTATTGTGACCAAAGTGCATTGCAAATCTTTCACTTCATCATTTATGGTACATAGTGACGATGAATGAGGGGCATTCCCACCACCAGTGCTGTCCTCCCTCCACCCCTGTTCCCAGTATGCATCCCATATTTCCCTCCTTTACCCCCTAGAATGCTAGTGCAACTGTTCTCCACTTTGCAGCTTGCTTTGAGCATCCATTCCACCGTCATTGGAGATAAAAAGGATAAGAAAAAAGGGAGAAAAAAATTTGGTGACAACTACCAAAAAAAAAAAAAAAAAAAAAAAAAAAAAAAAAAAAAAAAAAAAAAAAAAAAAAAAAAAAGAAAAAAAAAAAAAAAAAAAAAAAGAAAAAAAAAAAAAACAAAAAAAAAAAAA
>PVKC010019717.1:0-18948 GCA_004027635.1 Crocidura indochinensis
ATATAATGATGATAAGTTTTCTCACGTAAAATCATAGATACATGGGCTGCACAGCTAAAAACGCAAATCTCTGGAGGAGTCATTTTCCATTTACTCTGCTTAAAGCTATGCAGCTGAAATGATAGGTGAAAATACAGGGATATAACTATCTCATTTTAAATTCATGACCCATGATTGTGTCTCTTGTTGCATTCTCACAATTTTATTTTATTGTGACTAATTTTATTTTTAGGACGATTTTACTCACCTTGGAAGTCCCAAACTACCTTACTTAGATCATGGCCTACATATTTCAGCAAAATATTTGAAGCATTTAATAGATACCTCTTTTCTTTCATCACTACCATATCACTCAATATGTTCTTTCAGACATATATAATCTATCTTCATGTTACTACAGATTGGCTAGCTATGATCCTTTCTCATACCATTTATACACTAAGTACCATAATTTGTCATGTCAGTCCTTAAACTCTTTTCTCTTTTAGCAATATTTATCCATCTCAAGTATATCATTTTAAAAATTATGAAATCACGCTCTAATATATTTTTAAGAGTACATCTTCTAAAATAATGTAATTAAACTCAAATGTAGATGGAATTACATGTCAAGTGATTAAGGACTAAATAAGGGCATATATAGGATGATCTCAATTATCTTGTATTATATATAAAGTAAATATGACAAGATATACAAAGTGGACAAAATTAGGCCCTAGATTACAGTAATTAAATTTATTTATTTTGCAACATGTTGTTTATAGTAGCAAAGATCTGGGAAAACAAACAAATGCACAATGTTCAAGAGGGTAAAAAATTTTGGCATATATATGATGAAATATTGTTTTATTTATTTTATTTATTTTTTATAATATCTTTAAGCACTATAATCAACAAACATAATTGAGTTAGTTTCAGTCATAAACTATCAGTGCTACATTCCCACCACCAATGCCCCCAAACTCCCTCCTTATTACTCAGAATTCTCCATAAAGCAGTGATCTATCTTCTAAATAATACAATATGTTAATGTTGGTCTCTGATTCAGCACTTCTCTTTTATGATTTATTCTCAACATTTTGGCTAGGTCAGATTGGGCTCTGTGCCACAAACTTGACATTATTGCCTTTATTCTTCCGATATTTTTTTCATGAGCTGGCTTTAACTTTGTTTTTCTATGAATTTTTTTTCAGGATTTATTCATTATACATACTGCCTCACTTTATGTTCTTTACAAACCATACCTGCTCCCCCCCAAAAAAAAATTGCTTCTATTTTTGTTCCCCTGCTTAGCACACACTTCCCTAATACTAACAATTTCCTCCATTACTTCCTTAAGATCTTTGCTAAAAAGTCATTTTTTCCTGTGGATGACTTCTCTTGATGGATGCAGTTAAAATTATTCTCATCCAGCATATCTATTATCACCTTTAAAGTCAGATAATTCTGTATTATGAGCCCCAATATTTTCATTAATTTGAAAATAGACATAGAAGGTATTTTGACACAACAATCAGCAACATTGGTATCCATTTCCTTCCACCACAAAGTCAGGTTAGTAAATACAGAAAAAATGTTACTGGAAGTTAGAGTCATAGTTATATATAACTGGAAGTTACAGTCAGTTAGCATCTAGAGAAGCCTATGTTCTGTGTTGAGTAGTTATCATTCTTCTCTCCCATCACATTTCTCTAGCTAAATTTCTTTAAGTAAAACTATTTTACTCAAGAGCTCAAGAGAGCTAAGTGACTAACAGCTCATGTGGCTAAGGTGATTTCCTTTCAAGTAATCAACCTTTATTTGCTCTCCAGCTTCCTATCTGTTCTTTCAAGTCAGTCAAGAATGATCAAGGAGTAAGCCATGAGTACTGCTGAATATGGCATATACACATACACAAAGCAAAGAAACAATCAAACAAAAATAACTCTAATTTACTTCCAAATACATAAATTTTGATCTTTTTTATATTAAAAGAATAAACTAAGCTCTCATTAAGTACATTAATTCTTTTAGTTTAATTTAATTTTATCCTTCAAAAAAGTTACATTTAGGGGCCGAAGAGATAGCACAGTGGTAGGGCATTGCGGCTGATCCAAAAGGGACCCAGTTCAATTCCCAGCATCCCATATGGCCCCCCACCCTGCCAGGGTTAAATTCTTTTTCTTTTTTTGCTATCTCTCAGGGCCCCAGGGTTAATTTCTGAGTGCAGAGTAACCCCTGAGCACTGCTGGGTGTGGCTCAAAAACAAATCAATCGTTCAATAAAAAAAAGTTAAGTTTAAAGTTCATTTGTTCTGAAGTCAGTCACTAGAAAATTTCCTGCCACAGAGTAGGTTCTTATTAGTCTTTGTTGAATATGTTATGTGCAATACTGGAAATAAGAAATGTTTATTTGTTATTTTTATTTATTTATTTATTTATTGGTTTTGGGGTCACACCTGGCGGTGTTCAGGAGTTACTCCTGGCTGTCTGCTCAGAAATAGCTCCTGGCAGGCACGGGGGACCATATGGGACACGGATCGACTGTTGCAAGGCAAACGCCACTGTGCTATCTCTCTGGGCCCTGTTATTTTCTTTTATTCATTTTTCCTTTATTTAAAGTTGAGATTCTGTGGTTTATATAATGCGTAAATAATTATTTCTAAAAGATGGTTGACCATACTTCCATAATAATAAAGGCCTTTGCTTTCAATATCCCAAAATTATCTTTTATTCCATCCCCGTTATTATAATAGCTCTGATATATTTCTATTCATAAAATTTTAATTGGATTATTTGTTACTTGTGTTATTTGAAAGTTTTTGCGGATGTTACCTCCTATGTAGTACCAAGTGGGCCCATAGATCTCTTCTAGTCTTTCTCAGCCAACTAGGTCATATGATTAAATTCTAAAGTCTAGGGTTGCTGTGCTGCTTAAACCCTGCATTGCTGGACACCCTGGCGTTGGCTGGGGCAACTCCAGGGAGATATTTGGTGACACACAGGGGGTCCTAAAGAGAGTCTAATTGGGTATGGGAGCATGTAAACTTGTAATGCCTATGCTATTTCCCCTGTTTTTTTATGCCAATTTATTAAGTGTAGGGATTACATTTTAGTCAGCAATATTTCTAGAATTTATAAGAGGTGTTCAAAAATACTAACAGAATAAATTTAACTGTAATATTTTTTACATTGTTATCATATCGAGTAAGGAAATCATGATGAATTATCTAAAAAAATGTGGAACCTGTCATGTTTCTTTTTTTTGTTTGTTTTGTTTTTTGTTTTTTGGGTCACACCCGGCAGTGCTCAGGGATTACTCCTGGCTCCATGCTCAGAAATTGCTTCTGGCAGGCACGGGGGACCATATGGGACACTGGAATTCGAACCGATGACCTTTTGCATGAAAGGCAAACACCTTACCTTCATGCTATCTCCTGGGCCCCTCATGTTTCTGATATTAGAAAAGTATTAATAAAAATGCAAAGGTGCTTTATTTTTATTCCTACATTTTGTGTACTCTGCTGTAGACACTAGATGTCACTAGGAGACTGTGGTTCCTGTTATTTTTTTCCCTGTAAACAAAGAAGCAAAATGTTGACATTGAAACAAGGGACAAATCTTATTTCTGTGTTCCATTAGAAACTCTTCAGAATGGTAAGATTACTGGTTACAGTAATTTATTTCAATATGACTTTGACATGTTTTAGAATAGAATAAAAGCACTAGAGAATCAGAAATCTTGTCTGTATTTTTGCTTCTGTTTACTGCTCCATTTCTTTACCTTTCTGTACACTGAAGAGTTCTTTTTCAGAAAATACAGGTAACAAAAGAAGGTTGAACCCCAAGAATTTAATAATTCTATCTTCTTCTTGCTAAATTCTTACATAGAAGAGACTATTTGCCCACATTGAGAATAAATGGGACATTTGCTCATATAACAATCTGGGTACTTTACATACTTTTATTCTAACCATGGATTTTCCTAGATTATGACCTACTATGAAGCAGGAAAGCCTAGAAGTCCTTTAGATTTTTCCATACAATCTCACAGATAGTGGTTGATGTCCTGAGGAATTTTTTCTACGTAGAGAGACTTCATTTTTACAATGTAAGCATTGGCCAAGACTTTCTTAAAGCACAATATAAAAATTATGCTGTAAAATATTTTCCATTTTGTATGTTGCAGTTTAACTTTCCTGATTTTTTTTTTGATATTTAGATTTTTAGTTTGATATAGATATATTTGTTTAACTTTTGCTGTTTATAGAAACATTGTTTAGGACTTTATTCTTAGAGGTATTTTTTTTGTATTGCTGAATACCTCACTCAAGAGCTATCTCTCTTTCTGTGCAGTCTACCCCTTCCATCTTTATAAAAATATATGAGTTAATCATTTTTTTTAACTTATAAGGCCCTTGTGACCTGAAACATAAACGTGTAGTGGACTCAGACACTTTAGTTATGTAAATGACTTCTATGTCTTTTTCTGTGAGTATATATGGTTTGGTTACATGTTTACTTTATAGTCAGTAATTCCTGAGGATTCTACCAATTTTAAACCATTCATTTATATCATTATAATTTTCATGGTTAATCCACAAAGTCAATAATTTGGGACTAACCTGAATTGTATAGAGCTATTAACTTCAGATTTCCTTAGTTTTCAAACTCTAAGGAGCAAATTCATAAATGCTTTTTTAAAATATAATTTGCTTATGCCTGTAATGCTTTTTGAGTTTTTACTTTGGGCTCTACCTTGTTAAAGGTTTCAGATTTATACAGGTAGATAAAATTTAACGTTGATGGCATGAACAGAAATGTACACAACAAAATGAGAGGTATTAGGTCAGCTATGTACCTGAAAATATACCTTGTCTGGCAGAAGAAAGAAGGCTTATCAGACAATATTAGAAATGTACCCTTGAGCTGACTTTCAAAGAAAGTTGAATTTCAGAGAAAAAAGATAGGAAAACAAGTTCAGGCAGAGGGGCAGCAGAGGCAAAGAAATATAACTATATTTAAAATGGAAAATTGCATGCATATCATCTGTACTTTCAGATTCGTGAGAGAAGTTATTTTTTTGGGGGGGGGGAGATGAGATGAGTTTATACTTTCTATTGATTTATCTTTGAATCAAACAAAATGCTTCCTTCTTTTATTTCTTTTTCTTTTTTTTGTATTTTGGTTCTGGTATTCAATGGTAATTTTGTTTTTGTTTTTGTGTTTGTTTTGGGGACACACCTAAGGGTTATTCCTGGTGGGGGACCATATGGGACATCAGGGGATCGAACTGTGGTCCCTAAATCAGCTGCAAGTGCAAGGCAAATGCCCTACCGTTGTGCCACCACTTCAGCCTCAGATAGATATACAGTGGTAATTTTAAGTGTTTCTTAGAAAATTTTTGGCTTGATTTATGATAATTTATATGAAATCTATGTATATATAATCTGTGACACATTGTTACTCTTTACTTTTATATTAGTTGATATAACAAAATGTTTCTTGCCTCAGATTGTGAGTTCCTCAGGCCATGTTTAAGTTATTGCCTGGAATATGAAAAGAAGAAAAAGAAAATATTGGGAGTGAGAAAAGAAAGTAAGGGAGAAAAGTACAGAATGAATGCTGATAGTAAAAGTTGTACTTAATATTATTCAAAGGTATGCTAAAATGAAAAACTTCTGAAAAATGAATGATTCATAACACAATGAGTAGTGAGAATCATGTCAATATTAAAATAATTGTCTTAAAAGATTAAAAAATTCTCTGAGTATGTGAATCAAAAGACATATTTTAGGGAAATATGACCATATATACAATTATTGAGTGTGTCCTTTAAGGTAGAGTAAAACAGATGTATAGTCCATGTTTTAAAGTACAGATGATATAATATTGTGTCACATTTTAATGTTAGCTACCAAAACAAAACAAAACTCTTTAGTGCAGGTTCTTTTAGTTCGATGCTTTCAGATTTTTTTTTTAAGTCAAACTGAGTTTTGGTTAAAAAACAAACTCTTTAAAGGGAAAGTTTCTGCAATAGAATGACTAGACACATTAAGCTATAGAGGATAGGTTTGTAGAAGCTGATTGTTAGGCAGATTGGATTCTGATTCCACTTCTTAGTAGCTATGTGACCTTGAGCAAGCTATTTTGTATCTCATCAATCTCAAATCTGAGTATTTTCTTGCTTAATAAATCCTTATTTCTGGAACTTTGCACTGCTTAACACAATGGGATAGAGAAGTGGCTCAATAAGGTGCTTGACTCAAAAAAGCGATTGATAAAGAATAACCATAGTTATTCATAAATTTGAAGTTTATTTCTGAATATTTGTATTGCTTAAATGTCTCTTTCTAGAACAGGGTGACAATGGAGCTGGCAGAATGCAGGCTTAATGAATGCATTTGTCAATAGGCACCTTTTTAAGTTGCTTGTTAATGTTTGTGTCTCCTGATATGAATTTGTATACTTTGATTTTTACATGTAGTTCTGTCCTTCATTATTATCATCAATTCTCCTTGAATCTGACTCCTGTTATTTCTCATCTGTTTTTCTCACACTCCACTTTATTTCTTTCCTTTTTCTTCTCATATTCTGACTCCAACGATGTTCTAGGCAACCTCTCATTTAAACCATTGCATTCACTCATGCAGCTTTTCTAAATATTACGTATAAGTAATATCCTATGTACATTATTCTTTTTTCTGTCTTGCTTCATTTAATCTATTTTCCAGTTCTAACCATTTTGCAGCAAACTGCATGATTACATCATTCTTAATTGCTATGTAGCAATCCAATGTATATATGTATTGTACATATATTATGAAGATATGGCATATATACATATATCTATGTATATATACATATAAGCAACCCACCTGCAGTTGGACATCTTGGTTTATTCTAAGTCTTAGCTATTGTACTGAGTGCTGCAATAAATAATGGTGTGCATATGTCTTTTTGAGAGAAGGTTTTTTTTTTTTTTTTTTTTTGGTCACACCCGGCAGTGCTCAGTGGTTATTCCTGGCTCCTGGCAGGCTAGGGAGACCCTATGGGATAACGGGATTCGAACCACCATTCTTCTGCATGAAAGACAAACGCCTTATCTCAATGCTATCTCTCTGGCCATATGTCTTTTTGGATGAATGTTTTTAAGTCCTAGGGATAGATATTCAGAATCGGAATTGCTGGGTTATATAGCAGCTTAATTTCGAGTTTACATTACGTACTCCATACCGTTTACACAGGGTTGAACCATACAACATTCTTAGTAGTAGTGGATAAGAGTTCTTTTTTCATCATATTTCAGCCAACACATCCTATTCCCTGTATTTTTGAATGTGCCATTCTTATTGATATAAGATATTTTATTGTCACCTTGACTTGGATTTCTCTAATCATAGTTGTGATAAATAGATTTTCATGTACCTGTTGGCCTTCTGTTATATTCCTTAGAGAAATTTTTGTTCATTTCTTCTCCCCATTTTTTCATGGAGATTTAGTTTCTTTGGCTAATCTTTGTGAGAATGTTCATGAATATCCTCCATTACTATTATTGTTATTATTATATTACTAATATTGTTATTATTATTATTGTCATCTTTATTTGTTTAGAAGACAGAGTGGGTGATGTCGAGGGATGCCCAGGTTGATTCCTGACTTTTGTACTCAGGAATCAACTCCTGGTGGTGCTTGGGGATCAACATATGAATTGCTGCAGGTTGAACAGGGTCAACTGTGTGCAAGGCAAGCACCCTATCCACTGTACTATTTATTCTGGGTCTACTTTCTTTTCTTTTCTTTTTTTATTATTAATACCTTTATTTAAACATCTTCATTATAAATATGATTGCGATTAGGCTTCAGTCATATAAAGAACACCCTCTTCACCAGTGCAACATTCCCACCACCAATGTCCCAAATCTCCCTCCATCCCACCCCACCCCACCCCTGTACTCTAGACAGAATTTCCAGTTCCCTCATTCATTCACGTGGTTATGGTAGTTCTTTTTTTTTAATAACTATTTATTGAGACCCATGTGAATTACAAGTCTTTCATGGTTATGTTTAAGATACATAGTGACAGTTAATTAGGGCAATTCCCCACCACTGCTGTTGACCTCCCTTCACCCCTGCATCTCCTTTATCTCCTGGACTGCTAGTATAACTAGTCCCTTTTGTATATAACTTGTTGTGGATCTTGATTCTGTTATCGTTAACTTTGGGTTTGATATTTAGGCGTGATCATTATTCCCACTCAATGTTTATGTGACTGCTCCTGGTACCATCCATTTTCTCTTTATTTTCCCTTAATATATAAGGCAGAACAAAATGACTCAATTTCTGTGCTTCTGTTGGAAAAAAAAAACAGAAAAAAAAAAGCTAGGAGGAATCAGTCTAGGAGCTATCAATATCAATTTAAAAGAAGAAAAGGGGGAAAAAGAGAAAAAATAAAGAAGAGGCAAAGACTAAATACTCAACAGCTACAAAAACAACAACTACTAAACAACAACACAAAAAAGAGAAAAAAGTGGAGGAAAAAATAAAAAGAGAAAAAAAGAAGGGCTGGTATGGTAAAGTTTTGCTCTCTCTCTCACTACCTCTCTCTCTCTTTCTCTCTCTCTCTCTCTCTCTCTCTCTCTCTCTCTCTCTCTCTCTCCCTCTTCTCTTTTTGCACAGGCACAGTAAATATTGGGGAAATTTGAAAGGGAATTCCCTTAGCCTAAGTGTTACAGGGTTTCTCTACCCTTGATGCATACTGTCATGGGAACAACTACAGGCTCCAAATATGCTCATTATCGAACCCCAAAGCTTTCTTTTATGGTGCCAGGAAACATTCTGCCCAGTTGTGGCTGACAAAATTAATCCTCTGTAATTAGAGATCTTAGTATTTGCACAGGTCATAGGACAAAGTTTAGGATAGAGTTTTCATAGTTCTAGAAGTTCTGCTCTGTCACTGTTGGTGTAGTCAGTTTTCTGTAATTATTGATCTTGGTTTTCGCACAGATTTTAGGATGAAGCCTAGGATATAGCTTTTCCTTATGGTTCCAGAAGTTATGCTCTGTCGTAATTGTCAAAGTCAGACATCTGGAATTAGAAATCTGGTTTTTGTTCAAATCCTAGGCTGAGTCCTAGGCTAGGGCTTTTCTTATTGTACCCAAGAAAAGTTCTGCCCATTTGTGGTTGTCAAAGTTAGTCTTCTGTAATTAGTGATCTTGATTTTTGTGCATATCAAGGACTTAGTGTCTTCTGATTTCATTTTACCATTAGGTGTAAGATAGGGCAACCTGCTCTTAGATCTAGTTGTTGCTGTTTCCTCTTCATCAGGATGTTGTATCAGCCTGGCACAAGTTGGTGCCAGGGTGGTATTAGGTATTAGGTGGTATTATATATATTATAAAATATATATAAAAAATAAAAAACTTAAAATTTTTTTTAAAAAAGGAAGGGAAAAAAGAAAAAAGGGGGAATGAAGGAGAATACTTTTACATTTGGAAATAAACATATTAAGAGTCATAACTGTTGAGATATTAGACATACAAAGAAAATATAGGTATCCCCATTAAGTCTTTTGAGATATTCTTAGGTGGAAAAGGATAAGATTTAGGGCCCATTTCCATCCCACATTGTGGTCTTGTTGCATTTGAGAAATGGTTTAAAGCAAATAGGGATCTGCTAGTGTCCTTGAGCTGTACTTTTTCTGGGGCTACATTCGGTAGCATGCACAGTGCACATTTTGGGGCGTGGGGAGAAGGGCTACATAACATGATTCAGCAGGAATGTTGATTGTAGTTTCTTGCTGGGGCACGAGATGTGGTACTGAGAGGGTGTCCTTTTATTCTGGGAACTGGATAGTGACTTATTGAGGCTGACGGTCTGTCTCGGTACCTACTGAGTTAAGAAATTAGAGTAAATATGGTTAAATAGGGAGGAATAATGGATCAGGATTGGGGGATGAAAGGCTGTAAGGAGTTTTGAGGGTGGGAGGGTAGATAATATATAGGAGAGACTATGTACAGTGTAGGCATGGGTTGTTTACAGTATAGGTTGGGCAGACAAAGAGGGGTTCAATGTGTACAAACTCATGCTCACTTATAGACAGACATTAGAGATCTCTTCAGAAGTTGTTGTTGGGGGCCGGGCGGTGGCGCTGAAGGTAAGGTGCCTGCCTTACCGCGCTAGCCTTGGACAGACCGTGGTTCGATCCCCCATGCCCCATATGGTCCCCCCAGGTCAGGGGCGACTTCTGAGCGCGTAGTCAGGAGTAACCCCTAAGCGTCACTGGGTGTGGCCCAAAAACAAAACAAAACAAACAAAAAAAAGAAGTTGTTGTTGGAGGCCTGACCTTCATAGGATAGGTCTGAGTGCTTAATAAATAATTGTGTTAAAAGATAGATAAATAGTTAAAATGCAGATTAGAAGGGAAAGAAGAAAAAAAAGAGAGGAAAAAGGAAGAAAGAACAAAAGAGGAGAGAAACATTTAAAGAAAAATTAAGAAAAAGAAAAGAAAAAGAAGAAAAAAAATTGGGCCAGCTCCTCAGAGTGGGAAGATTTTCCAATTTCTAGGCATTTCATCATTGTCAGGGAGTGAACTTTGCTAAATGAAGCTTTCAGAGTTACGATAGATTGTGGCTGGAGCTCTTTAGAGTAAGCATCATTTTCCAGTCTAGTTAACTAAGCAATATAATAGTGAGCACTATAAGAAGTGTCTACCCTATGTAGTGTCTTCAGCCAGGTTATGTGCATCGAGGTTCCTTTCCTAAAATGAAACTGACAGCATGGGCTTTATGATACCACAGTAACATAGTTTGAAATGGAGAAGGAGAAATAAGAGGATGAAAGAAGAAAAAAATAAAAGAGAAGAAAAGAGAAAAAAGGGAAAGGGATAATAGTAACTTGCAAATACATACTTCGTGATTTGGACCTGTATCAGAGATCACATAAATCTGTGTACAGTTGTCTGTTTCAGTGGTCTCAGTGGTCATATGCTGTAAGTCCTAATAGAAGACTTAATCAAAGGAAATGGGTAAGGTTGAGTGCCAAATTGCAAAATTATATCACCACAAACCTCTGTGGACATAGAAGCTGAAGAGTTATTTTATATCTAGTAAATTTAAGGCATTAACACAAATTGATAATAAGCACTGCCACGGGGTCCCTGGCTTTCAATCGTATTCTGCACCTAGATAAATACATTAGAATATTATTATATAGGGTCAGAGCAGTGGAACAGCGGTAGTACATTTGCTCTGTGCTTGGCTGACCCAGGAGGACGGTGGCTTGATCCCCCAGAATTCCATATGGTTCCCCAACCCAGGAATGACCTCTAAGCGCACAGCTAGGAGTAACTCCCGAGTGTCACTGGGTGTTGGGCCCACTTTCTTATCGTTCCACCTACCTCTGTCGTTCTATTTCTATAATACTGGCCTGGGAAGAAAATTCACTTGATAAGGGATGATGTGAGACATTTAAGCAGGTGTCGGTTTTTACTTATTAAAATCACTGATACCATTTCTTGCTACTCTTTTGGTGCTTTTTCTATGACCTCTGTACCTTTTGTTTTCCAGGAATTCACTGGCCACTATGTAGCTTTGAACTTTTTTCCAAGAAATATGCTCTCAAAATTTATGATCCAGAAACAAAATCATCTCAAGTGCCACAGCTTGAGATAAGAACTTTTTTTTTTTTTAGAATTATAGTCTCCTTTTTCCTCATACTGTGCACTAGTACATATGCACACACACACACAAACACAGACACATCTTTATTCCAGTTTACAGTGCTCAGGATTGAATACAAGGCATAGCACATAACTACCACTGAGCAACATGCTCATGGCCCATAATTTTGTTTTTAATGGAGTCTTTTAATTTTCTTTGAAGTATTAGTTTTTATCAACTCTAGCATCTTTTTCCAACAATAAAGACTCATTGATATGTTTTTTAAAGACTCATTTATATATAATTTTAAAGGAAATACAGTTAAAAACTAGTTTTTGTTAAATTAACTTTGTTATTTATTTGATCTATTTAATCATTTATGTCACAAAATTTAGTAGAACTAAAATTATTAGTTTTATCTTGAAGAAACCCAAACTAGCATTCTATTTGATGGGAAAGCCAATGAAGAGTACCTTAAACAACACATATATATTTGATGCAGTGTTGAGTGGGTCCTTGTCTCTTTGTAAAATTAGGGAGGAGAATCCTCCTGTAACCCTTGATCTAAAGTCCCCATTTAAATCCTTGACACTTCCAATGATGTCTGCAGACACACTTGCCCTTTGAACACAATAAAAACATCCCATAATAGTTGTTTTGCAGTGAATGCACATTTTCTTGAGTATTGAGGCTTCCTGCTAGCTAGTTAATATCATCTTTTATATTTCCAAAATAGGTATATGTTCATATCCAAACATGATGTCTGTGTTTTCAATGTTTAAACACTGGCAATGCCAGTTGACATCTGTAAAATGCCTCTGTTAAATTTTTTTGTTTTGGTAATATGTCATAGCAGACAAAATTTCACCAAGTTTCATCTTATCTTTGGCAAGCCAGTTTTGTAAAGGCAGTATCTTAACAGTAGTTCACACCTAGATTTATATTCTTCATTCTACTTCAACTCTAGATATAGCCTTTCAGGCTGAATTTACAGGGTGCCTCAATGCCTACTTGTCTTCTGTTTGTTTGCAGTTGTTTCAGTAATCTACAATTTTGAGATTAATAAATCATCTTTTGCTTATTTTTCTTATTCTCTTGTATGTATTTTGTATTTCATTACTGTTTTTTCCTATTTTCAGTTACTCTAGTTAATTTATTTTTTGACACACCCAGCAATAAGGGCTAGTCATGATTCTGTGTTTGGGGGCACTTCCCCTAGTGCTTAGAGGATGATATGATTATGGGGATTATTTTGGATAAGAACTAAGGCAATTTAATGAGCTATATACCTCTGGCCTACTGATGTTATAGTTTAAAATTCCACAGATAAATTTTGTATTAAAATTCAGCTCCTCAAATATATACATTAAATATTTTAATTGTATATACTCCTTATATAATCTCTCTTCCTTTATAATAGAATATAATAATCATGACACACATCAGCATTCTAGAAGCACAGAATTGATATATTTCCTGCACAAGTGTGATCAACTGTGTCAAGGAATTTTTCTGAGTGCACCTAAATTGTCTGTGAAATGGCAAATCTTTGAAGAAGTGTCTAGTCATACTTTTGTCAGTATTTTTTATTTGAGGAAACATGATTAGCAATACTTTCTTGACAGGGTTATATAAATGCAACAATCCAACTTTATAGCAGAATATTTTCTTTCTTACAGCATTATCCCAGGGGCTCATCCTATCCTTGGTAGACTAAGTTCTGGACAGCAGTTCTTATGTAACGTTGCCCTTGGTCACTGTTAATTCTCTTGCTGTTTTTATATCTCATATAAGAAATCGATCATTCTGAAAATGTACATTTCTTTCTGAACTAACTTCACTGAGCATAGTGCTTTCCAGTTCCATCCACTTAGTAGCAAATGCATAATTGCATTTTCTTCTAGAATGTATGTATGGCTTATGTGTACATATACATATATTTCACAAATTATTTAATTCAGCCACTAGCCATCTATTCTTGAGCATTAGATTGTTTCAAGTTTTGGCTATTATGAATAACATTGGAAGTACCATAGGCACACAAATATCTGTTCTAAAGAGTATTTTTTTTGTGGGGGGAGGGTCACACCCGGCAGTGCTCAGGGGTTACTCCTGGCTCCATGCTCAGAAATCGCTCCTGGCAGGCACGGGGGACCATATGGGGCACCGGTATTCGAACTGATGACCTTTTGCATGAATGGCAAACGCCTTACCTCCATGCTATCTCCCGGGCCCCTAAAGAGTATTTTTGTGTGTGTATATCCATGAAGCTCAGAAGTAAAATTCCTGGATAATATGCAAGCTCACATATCAGGTCTTGACAAGAGTCTTTATTTTTCCAAAGTTTTTTTCTTTCTTTTCTTTTTTTCTTAATGCTGTTGGGTCATACCTGGCCCTGAATAGGAGTTATTCCTGGTGGAATTGTGAATATATGGGATGCCAATTATCAAACCCAGATTGGCTCTGTGTAAGGTAAACACAAAGCTCACTGTAGCATCACTCTTACCTGCCCAAAGTTGCTTTTTAAGTTTTGAATTGCTTGTTTTATTGTGGTTGAGTTGGTGAATACTCTATCTATTCTGGATGTTTTTACCTTGCCAAATGTATGCTCACATGTATCTTCTTCAAATGGGTAGATTTTTCTATTGTTTTTGTGATTTATTTTGCTGAGAAAAGGAGTTTTTTTATGGGTGGATGCGGAAAACCTCCAGTAATTTTCATGGTTCACTACCGTCTAGATACTTGTGGGAATGTCCTATGATGCTTGTTAGAGCATGTGGTGTCAAGAATCATCCTGGAATTCAGAGGGGCTTGAGAAATAGTAGGTACAGTAGATACAACTGACCTGTATACCTGGCAGCCCATCTGGTTCACCAAGCATGACAAAGACTGATCTCTGAGTGCAGAGTCAGGAATAAACCCCGAGTAGCACCAACTTTGCATTCCCCAAATACAAAATATGAGTGTCATCAAGTGTGTACTCCCCAAATGCAAAATAAATCAACAATCTTGGATTTAGCATGCAAAGTATGTTATCCCCAATTTTCTTTTATATTTTTCTTCTCTCTTTTTTTGGTTTTTGGACCACACCCAGTGACACTCAGGGGTTACTCGTGGCTAAGCGCTCAGAAGTCGCTCCTGGCTTGGGGGACCATATGGGGAACCAGGTGATTGAACCGTGGTCTGTCCTAGGCTAGCTCTATGTGTATCTTATATGACTTTCTAATGTAATAGTTTATTTTCTAATGAATTGATTTTTTTATAATTTAATTTTTTTTCAATTACCCCCATTGTTATGATTTTATTTTCAATTTCTGATTTCACAAAGGCAAGACAGGTGCACTATCACTGAGCTACATCCCTTGCTCATCATATTTATAATTTTATTTTGGTGTTCACTTTCCAGAGAACTCGTTTAGTAGTAGCCCTTAAATTTAGCTCTAATATTTGTGAGTTTTAGGAATTAAAACTACTTTGTTTAGTGATTTGCAGTATGGTTGGTACAGAGTTCATATTTAGAATTGGGTAATAATTTTGACTGAAACATAATCCAGACTTAGTGACCATTCTTATAACTGAAAAAATTTTCTAGAGTCTGACCATTTAAATTCAAGATTGTTTGGTGGTTTCTTAACTTGGTACTTTAGGTAAATACCTTACCTAAAGTATTCTTTTACTTTTTATCTATTAAATTATTATATAAATATTCACAAAATATATTTAATATCTTTGTATATTTTGGAACTATTTTTTTACTAATTGCTTTTTTAAGCACCATGATTACAAAATTGTTCATTGTTAGATGTTAGTCATACAGTGTACACCACCCTTCAGCAGGCACTCTTCCCATCTGCTATTTCCCCCATTTTCCTCCTATACCCCACCCCTTGCCTATTTCTAGGGCAGGCAATTCGTTTCTCTTTTCCTCTCACCAACTTTCTTTTTTTATTTTTACACTATGGTCAGCTCTATTGTTAAGGGAGAAAGCCTTACCTGTCACTTTATCCCTCTTTCAGCACAGAGATCCTGTCCAGAATGATCAATTCCAACTATCATTGTCCTAGTAAATTTATGATGACTAAAGTGTTCTCACTGACTGATATACAGTTCTTTTATAAAAAAAATTTATTGGAACCATTGTGATTTACAAAGTTCTTCATAGTTGGGTTTCTGATTTACAATATTTCACGGCCAATCCCACCACCAGATTTAATCGTCCTCCACCAATATTCCTAGAGTGCATCCCATGTTATCACCCTCTGGCTCAGCTTGCCAGAATAACAGGCACATTTTATTTTATTTTATTTTGGTTTTGGGGTCACACCTGGCAGTGCTCAGGGGTTACTCCTGGCTCTATGCTCAGAAATTGCTCCTGGTAGTCAAGGGGACCTTATGGCATGTCGGGATTTGAACCACTGTCCTTCTGCATGCAAGGCAAATGAGCTACCTACATGCTATCTCTCTGCCAACAAGCACATTTTAAGTTTTGATTGTTAAAGTTTGGCTCTCATATTTCATTGTTGATACTGACTTGGATATTTAGTTTTGTCCTTTTGTAGCACCACCAATGCACCTGTTGGTCTATATTTCATATTTTATATTTGTGTTTCTCTGCCTCCACTTAATTTATTTCCCCTCACTATAGCATGGGGCCTAGAGTGTTCTCAGCAATTCTCATTTAAGCCACTTACAAGGAACTATTTTGTTGAATCTTTAGGGTTTTCAATGTATATCATCAATTTTTTTTTCCAATTTTGATTCCTTTGATTTCATTCTCTTGTCTGATTGCTGTTGTTAAGACTTACAAACCTATGTTGAATAAGAGAGGAGACAATGGACATCCTTGTGTAAAAGTATATCAGTGGATATGCTTTTAATTTTTCACCATTTAGAATAATGTTGTCTATGGGTTTTTTAAATAGATACTACCTTGAGAAAGGTACTTTCCACACCTATTTTGCTTAGAGTTTTATTTATTTATTTATATTTATTTTTTTTTGGCCACACCCAGTGGCACTCCAGTTATTCCTGGTTCTATGCTCAGAAATAGCTCCTGGCAGGCTCTGGGGATCATATGGAATGCTGGGAATCAAACTCAGGTTCATCCTGGATCACTTGTGTGCAAGGCTCTATTGCTCTGCTATCTCTCTGGCCCTTTGCTGAGAGTTTTAATCATGAATGGATGTTGGATTTTATCAAATGGTTTTCTGCATCAATTGATATCATATGATTTTTATCTTTCTTTTTACTGATGTGGTGTATGATGTTGGTTTGCATATATTGAACCACACTTGCATCTCTGGATGAAACCCACTTGGTCATGATGCATTATATATTTTATATGCTGTTAGATTTGTTTTGCTAAGATTTTATTGAGGATTTTTGCATCAATTATCATCAGTTCTATTGGTCTGTAGTTGTCATTCTTGATAGCATCTGTCAGCTTTAGGAATGAGCATATGTTGGATTCATAGAACGTATTAAGGAGGACTCCCTTCTCTTCAATATTTTGGAGGAGTTTAAGTATCAATGGTAGTAATTCTCTGAATGCTTGATAAAACTCACTAATAAACTCATCTGTCCCTGGATTTTTATTCTTGGATAAATTCTTAATTATTGTTTCAATTTCCTTGTTTGTGATTGACCTTTCGTTCACATTTAAGTTTGGGAAATTCTATGTTTCTAAACCTCTGTCCATTTATTCTAGTCCTCTATTCATAATAAACTCTCATAAGGTTTTGCATTTCAGTGGGGTTCTGCTTTAATTTTTTTCCCTTTCATTTCTGATCTGATTTATTTGAGCACTTTCTCCTTTTTTCCTTAGGAGTTTTGTCAATGGTTTGTCTATCTTGTTTATTCTTTTAAAAAAATAGCCCCAAGTTTTATTTATTCTTTGCAGTTTTGTTTAGTTTCTGTATCATGATTTCTACTGATTTTTATTATTATTTTTGTTTATATTTGGGTTCCTTTGTTGTTGGTTTTCCAGATATTTAAGGTCATTGATTTTATCTTTTGTTTCTTTTCATATGTAGGCCTCTATAACTATGAGTTTTTCCCTATTTACTGCTCTTGCTCTGTCCCATAGATTTTGGCAAATTATTCATTCATCATCATAAGACTCAAGGAATATCTTTCTTTCTTGATTTTCTCAATTTTGGGGGGCCACACCCATTTGATGCTCAGGGGTTACTCCTGGCTAAGCACTCAGAAATTGTCCCTGGCTTGGGGAGACCATATGGGACGCCGGGTGATCCAACTGCGGTCCGTCCTATGCTAGTACTTGCAAGGCAGACACCTTACCTCTAGCGCCACCCATCTGGCCCCACTTTCTTGATTTTCTTTTTGATTCTGCAGCATGTTCTTTAGTCTTCAGGTATTAGAGTTTCTCCAAATCCTCTTTTTATATTCAATCTCCATTTCTAGGGCATTGTGACTTGGCTGTAATATTATTGTAGAACTGGGCTATTGAGAGTCTTAGAAGTGACTTTGGGCTTCTGTGCCTCAAAGAGGAGAATCTGCTTATTTTGAAAAGGCCCCAGAATTGCCAGCCTGGATCAGTCTATTTGGGAAGACTTCTGTGGCCATTATTTTCTTTTCCAGCTGCTCTTTTTATATTATTGTACATAAAGTACATGCACATAAGTATGTGTGTGATATGCACACATGTACATGCATACAGTGTGTGCATGTGTGTGTGTGTGTGTGTGTGTGTGTGTGGTAGCTTGAGTTGAGTCTATAGAAATTAAAATATTAGGGACTGGAGAGATAGCATGGAGGTAAGGTGTTTGCCTTTCATGCAGAAGGATGGTGGTTTGAATCCCAGCATCCCTTATAGTCCCCTGTGCCTGACAGGGGCTATTTCTGAAACTAGAGCCAGGAGTAATCCCTGAGCACTGCTGGGTGTGACCCAAAAACAGAAACAAAGAAAAATGAAATTAAAATATTATTGAAGATTAAAATGTTTAAAGTGTTATTATGAGGAGAGAGCCAAATTTGAAAAATATAAAATAATAAATCATAAATGCTAAGCAGTACCTGGGTCATTATTCTACCCTTTATATTTTATTAGGCCATTGATAAAAATGACAATTCCCACTAGTAGTGACTTAAGCTCTTGCAATAAACTTCAGTATTAGATTTTGCATATGATATGAGTTATTATTGATTTAAATGCAATTATAAAGAACTTAGTCCTAAAGACTATTCTTTGTTTTACTGGTGTCCAAAGCCATCAAGTATTAAGTTTACACAAGTGCTTATAATCAAATATACTTACTTATTTAGAAAATTTTTTCTATCAGAAAAATAAT